>JAIUZE010037233.1:0-14918 GCA_022085475.1 Heliosperma pusillum | reverse complement strand
TGAGAAAAGCACAAAGCACATAGGAAATTAGTGCTCAAACCGTAACATGTGTAAAAACCGACTCAAGTGGGACATACCAAAAACCGTCACAAAACATGAGAATAGGGAATCATATAAGTTTAAATATGATAAACATGAGTTAATACATGATACATAAGCATTAGAACAAGTTTATGAAGCATAATGAATAAAAACATAGATCACCTCTCCAAAACAACGTTGTTTGGAAACCAACGAAAACAAGGGTCCCCTTCAAACGGTCATAACTAGAGTTCTAGACATGAAAATTCAGAAATTCGAATTGGAGGTGATAGCTTATCCTCTTACGGTTCCAACGAGATGTCACACGCCTAAAACAAGCAAGTAACGAAGGAGATATGATCATTTTACGAAAAGGGGTCAGTGCAGGAAAATTACTGTCGGCCGCGCGTAACGCAGCCTGCGCCCCACGACGCAGCCTGCGTCCCACGACGCAGCCTGCGTCCCACGACGCAGCCAGCGTCCTACACGGGATTCAGCCACAATCAAATCCCAACAAGTTATCAACCAAAAATCCTCATTTATCATCACAAACCATCAATTCTCATATCAATTAACAACTAACAACAACCAACAACAACACAAGTCCTAAGCATACTAACCATAATCTAAATACGATTACTAGCCTAGAAAACACATAAAACACGTAAATGATATCGAGTAACCCTTCACCGTTACCTTTTTGCGTCTTTAAACGATTTCTAAACCTTCCTAGTCTCCACCTACATACAATTAGATAATAAAAGATGAATATCATTCACCTTGAGAAAGACGGATTATTTAAAAGGCGAGAAAGACGGTAATTTTTTTACCAATACGGATAGAGGAAGATGAGAGGAAAGGAATAAGACGAACTTACGTGAATTTGAACAAGAAATGAGCGAGGTACGACGATTCTAAGATTGGATGAAAATGGAGGCAATGTTTGGGTTTCTTAGAGAAGAAGAAATGTTTGAGTTGTGTTGATTGAATTAGGTTAGGGTTTGAGGGAGTATATGAAGGAGTATGAGTGGAAAAGTCAAGAAAAGTCAAAGACGGCTCAAAAGTCAAGAAAAAGTCAAAGACGGCTCAAGACGGAATTCACTTGAAATTTCGCGTAATATCCAAATACGAACTCGGAAATTCCAAATTCGACACGATAAATTTAATTCTAAACAAAAACTAAATTTCGCTGAAAAGTATCCGCAAAATATTTTACTTATAAAAATAGGGTACATTTACGGGTGTTACAGTCTTCATGTGAGGGATTCTGAAATTCAACCTTTTCAGAGAGCTATTAATCTCAGTAATTTACAGGATATTAAAACTCTGGGGGCTTTCTTTACCTGGAATAATAAACAGCCTAGTTGCACTAGAGTGTTTAGTAGAATTGATAGGGTTTTGGTGAATGGAAGATGGATGAGGCAGATTCCTGATTATTATGCTCATTATGGACCTGAAGAGGACTTTGATCATTGCCCATGTATCATTGAGGAGGGGATTTCTTCAAACCATAAGAAACAACCTTTTAAGTTCATTCTTTAATATGTGGTGTAAAGTTCCTGATTATAGGGAGCTTGTGAAGGGAGTGTGGGATCAGGATATTGATGGGATTCCTATGTTTAGTGTGATTTCAAAGCGAAAAAGACTTAAACCTCTGCTTCGAAACCTAAACAGGGACCTTTTCTCAGATATTGAAAGAAACTCTGAGGTTGCTATTAAATTTTATTGAATTGTAAGAAAAACCTTCAAGCTGATCCTACAAATATTGAGTTGATGGAGTATTATACTAGAGCTAGATATTTGTTGATGAAGCAAGCTAAGGAGGAGTATTTGAAGCAGAAAGCTAAGTGTACTTGAGCTCGTGGTGGTGATACTAATTCAGAAATGTTCGACAAGGCCATTCAGCAGAGGCAAGTACAAAATAAAGTGTTTAGAATTGAAGGCATTGATGGCATCACTTATAAGAATCCTGATGATATTGTCAAGGCTTTTGAGACTTTCTATAAAGAACTTCTGGCTACTACTGGAAGTACATTTGATTATAATCCTGGTGTTAAGAGAAATGGACCTAGAGTAAGCAATGCAGATTGACCTATGCTCTGCAAAATTCCTTCTGATATGGAGATTAAGGAAATTGTTTTCTCTATTACTTGGGATAAGAGTCCAGGTCCATATGGGTAAAACAATTTCTTCTTCAGAACCAATTGGGACATCATTCATGTGGAGGTATGTGTGGCAGCTAAGGACTTCTTTTTAACTTGCAGATTACTAAAACATATCAACTCTACTAACCTGGTAGTAATTCCTAAAATTATTAACCCTGTTTCTCTGAAGGATTTTCGTCCTATTTCTTGTTGTAGTACTCTTTATAAAATAATCTCAAAACTTTTGTTCAATAGACTAGCTAGAGTTCTTCCTGAGATTGTTAATCCTGCCAAGGTTGCCTTTGTTAAAAGGAAGAGCATCATGGGTAACATTCTGATTAGTCAAAACCTAGTCAGACTCTATGATAGTAAAAACTCTTCCCTTAGATGCACGATCAAGGTGGATCTTAGTGTTGGAGCTAGTGTCCTCCACAGTTAGTGTGATAACATGAATAAATCTCTCACAGGTTCACAAGGTATACTTAGTATTCTTATCAGTTAATTAACGTTTATCGATAACGGTTGGCTTGCTAGGAGTTTGACGTTATTGTCATTTTAATGGCGGTGATGAACTGGTCCCTAAAAGTCACACTTAAAGGATGTGTCTGAGATATGTGATTATATGAATAATATAATCATATTGATGCCTTATTATATGACTAAAAGGTTAGTCGATGTATATGACTAAAAGGTTAGTCAATGTAATGATGATACGATTATTTAATAACGATTAAATAATATTAGCTGAGACGAATTAAATGTAATTCGTAATTGAATATAAACCGTTATATTTAATCAATGTATATAATATAAGCTTAAACAAATTAAATTATTAATTCGTAATTAAACATAATATGTTATATTTAATTAGCAAATTATAAATATACGGATATTTATAATTGACGTATATATTATATTACATGCTAATATAACCGAAAAAGGAAAGAGAAAATAGTATTTTTCTTCTCTTATTTTCCGGCTAATAAGAGTTAAATATAAGAGAAAATATCTCCTATTATTCTCTTATGGTAACTAGGTCAAAAACCTAATAACAAGAGGGTTAAAAGGAGAAAAAACTCCTTCTACTAACCTAGTGGTTCGGCCGAAACAGTAAAAAGAGAACAAGAAAAATTCAGATTTTTCTCTCTAATTCTCTCTATCATTCATCATCACAAAAGAAAAATTAGCAGTAACTTTTCTCTAATAATCTAGCACAAGCAAGGCATATCTCGGAGCATCTTGGGTGCAACAATTAGGAGAATATCGATTTCGATATTGTTCATAGGCCAAATTTGCTAGGACCAAAGGTTAATTCTAGATTCATTATAATTTTATATTATGCAATTAATTTATGACTCGTAATTCATATACTATAGTTTCGTTATAATCCGTATTTTAATGACGAAATATACCGATATTTCTAAAAAGTGGTATCAGAGCCAAGGGCTACGAAATTATTTTATGTTTTCATAATTGATGAAATATAAGATTAGAATCATTGTTTTTTTTGTTTTTTTTTTTATTTCTGCCGAGACAAAATTTTTTTTTTTTTTTTTCGTCTGTACTGTTCATCCGTTCTGTTCATCGCTATATATTTTCGGTATTCATTAATTTAGATATTCATTTCAAATTGTTAAATTGAATCATCTAGTTTGCATCAATGTTTAATAATGATTAGATGTTGATATTTTGTACCGATCTTGAAAATATTAGTAACATCAAAATTTTTTTAAAGAAAAAAAATTTCGGTTTTTTCTTTTATTTTTGGTCGAAAGTTTTTGTTTTTATTCATTATAATGATAATGTTTCGTTTATTGTTGTGAAGAAGTTCACAATAATTGGATACCCAATTATTTTAAAGAGGTTTAAAATAATTTTTTATTAATTCATGTTAAAGAATATGAATTAAATTTGGATTATGTTTGGTTGGGGTTATTGTGATTAATTAAGGAATTGTCACATAATTTTGATCATTTTAAAAGGTGGTTTGGATAAATTACTCTTCATAATTAAAGAATTATGTCTTGAATGATTAATTTATAGTTGATGCATTTTATCTTGTTGAATGAATGGTTGAGTGGTTTAATTTACGTATTTTTGCAATCGGTTGTAATTTGTATTACCTAGTGTGGGCTTAGTTGATCATGTTTTCGTAATGATGGAAACATGATCTTTGATGTAATTTTGAGATCTCGAATCTCCATTTTATTTTTCATTAAATTATGTTTTTAAATTAGAATGTAAATAGGTTTATATTTTGTAATTTATTAAATGTATTTTGAAAAGACTAAAGATGGAGATCGGATTGCTCACTCCCGCTACATGCATGGACCAAGATGGAACATCAAGACAAGCTTCTCGGGTCCAAGTGGGTTGGATTCCAAAGTTGTATTTTTGTTCATTTTGGTAGATGGGCCACACTAGGACTTTGTAATATTTTTATGTATTTTTCCGTTCTTGTTGCTTTTTTATCACATGAAAGTTAGTGCATCATATTCCGCCTAAACCAAACCACCTACTACTAAAATGCATGAAAATTGACTCATATAGTTTGAATGTTAGTTATCATGGACATAAAGATGTCACTCGAATTTAAGCCATCATTTTAGTTTATTCATTCTCGCATGTTAGATATTAGTTCACTTAAAATTGAATTAAAATAAAATTGATGGGATCTTCCTCTAAACCTAAAATTGAGACTAGTCTTTATAGGCCAAACTACTATGAATCCCTTCTTCGTCGGTAGGCATATAGGACCTTACTCTCCATAAGACCCCTTCTACGTTGGGTAAGTAGTGTGTGTTGACCCATTTTATCTCAACATTATACTCCGAAGAGTTTCTCGTGATTATGATGGACTAAAGATAGAATTTACAGAAATTTATCGACCAAGATTTCTAAAGGTAGAATTAGCCAAGAGGTTGGCTTATCAATTTACAGATAATTGAGTCTTGAGGTAGGTCAATTGTGTAAATGCTCGAGTCTTTGCATTAAAACAAATTTTGTACTAGACTTAAATTAAAATCGATGAGTATGCTTATTATGTTTTTCTTCTTTTTGAGTGTAGAACTCGTTCATATTGATAATACTGCATATAACAAATGGCTGGAAATACTGATACCCCTATGCCAAGTGCCACGCTCGCGCGCGAATCCTAGCTTAAAGCTTTTATGGACCACATGAATCAGTCCACGCGACTGAAGAATGACGGGTCCAACTTTGCGGACTGGGAGGCGGCATTACGGAATGCTGCCATTGCTGACGGTAAGCTCAAGTACTTGACTGAGCCAATACCGCCAAACCCATGCCCCAATGCGAGAGCTAACGAGACACTTGAATATAGTGACTTCGTTATGGAAGCGGGTGCGATAAAGAACGTACTCATCTTTGCAATGGAAAGCAATTTGCAAAGACGCTTCATTGCCCAAGGTGCAAACAAGATTTTCACCACGCTCACTAACGAATTCTCCAAAGCACCGAGGATCGTTACTTATGAGCATACATGTCGCTTCTTTGAGGCGAAACTCCAGAAGGGCCAACCGGTTAGCCCACACATTCTTGATATGATTGAGAATGTCGCGAAACTGGAGGCACTTGATTGCAAAATCAGTGAGAGCATAGTCATTGACCGTGTGCTTCATTCACTTCATGATGGTTTTGCCCTTTTCAGGGCAAATTACTATATGAATGATATGAAGAAAAGTCTTCATCAGCTACACTCACTTCTCGTACAGACCGAGAATGATATGAAATTGAGTGGGAGCATGAAGCAAGATGTTCTCATGATTTCCAACAAGGGCAAAGGTAAGGGCAAGGCTCATGGCGACCTAGCTGTAGGAAAGCCAAAGTTTAAAAAGTCAGAAAACGGCAAGAATGGGCCCGGTGAGACCAGTGGCTCACAAGGCAAGGCAAAGAGCAAGGACAGTAACATGGAGTGCCACCATTGCCACAAGACTGGGCATTGGAGGAGGAACTGTCCCGTGTACCGTGAGGACATAAAAGCAGGCCGCGTCACTCCTGTTGGTATGTCATCTTTTATTCATATGATTGAGATTAACCATGCAAGTTTCGAAACTTGGGTACTTGATACAGGTTGTGGTTCTCATCTGTGTAACCATTTGCAGGGCCTAAGAAACATCACACCTCTCGCAAAGGGTGATGTGGACCTGCGAGTGGGGAATGGAGCAAGAGTTGCTGCAGTTTCAGTGGGAACATATGAAATCCAACTCCCGAGTGGTTTTGAGTTATATTTATATAACTGTTGCTATGTACCCAGTTTATCTAAGAACATTATTTCTGTTTCCGTACTAGATAAAGACGGTTTTTCATTTTCAATAAAAGACAATAGCTGTATTTTCTCTTTTAATGAAATGATTTATGGCAAAGCAGTTTCCATGAACGGAATTTATATCTTAGATCAAACCACAGACATATTGCATGTGAATAATAAGAAATTAAAGGTTGGTGACAAAGATCAAACTTATCTATGGCAGTGCCGTATGGGACACATAAATGAGAAACGTGTAAAGAAGCTCATTGACATTGGGACTATCTCCCCATTTGATTACGAATCATTTGGCACGTGTGAATCATGTCTTATCGGTAAAATGACTAGAATTTCCTTTAAAGGTGTTGGAATGCACGCTAGTGACCTATTAGGACTCATACATAATGATGTATGTGGACCTATGTCAATAAACGCAAGAGACGGCTATAGATATTTTATCAGTTTCAAGGATGATTTGAGTAGATACGGATATGTCTACTTAATGAAGCATAAAAGTGAGTCCTTTGAAAAGTTCAAGGAACACCAGAATAAGGTTGAAAACCAATTGGGAAGACAGATTAAAGCACTTCGTTCAGATCGTGGTGGCGAATATCTTTCAAATGAGTTTGATCAACACCTTAAAGACTGTGGTGTAGTATTACAGTTAACTCCACCTGGAACACCTCAATTAAATGGTGTGTCCGAACGGATAAATCGAACATTACTTGATATGGTTCGATCCATGATGAGTCACACGGTAGTACCTGATTCATTATGGGGTTATGCTCTTTTGTCAGCTGCTCTTATACTTAACCGAAGTCCGTCTAAAGCTGTAGACAAGACTCCATATGAGTTATGGAATGGAACGGTCTCTAACTTGTCCTTTATTCGGGTTTGGGGCTGCGAGGCTTATGTCAAGTGGAGACCTGACGATAAGCTCGGCCCACGATCGGTCAAGACATACTTTATTGGTTATCCAAAAGGGATGTTTGGTCATTACTTTTACTCGCCTACCGAACATCGAGTTTTTTGTTGCGGCTAGTGGAAGTTCTTAGAAGAAAGAGTTTCTCGAGAATTAAGCAAGTGATTAAGAACCTTCGATCTGTCGGAGATTCATGAAGAACCAACAACCGACGCAACCAAGGGAGGAAAGAGGTTCTTCAAACTTAGCCTCGGTTTAACATCCCTATGGAACCTAGAAGGTCGGGTAGAGTCTCCATTCCTCCAGACAGATACATTGGTATGGTCGAGGAGAATGAGAGAGATAATGTTTTACTCCTAGAGAGTAACGAACCCGCTACCTATAAAGGTGCCATGACCTGTTCCGACTCTAGGCTATGGCGTGAAGCCATGCAATCTGAGATGGACTCCATGTATGAGAATGACGTATGGGATCTTGTTAATTTGCCTGATAAGGTACGGCCTCTTTAGTGCAAATGGCTTTATAAGATAAAACATTTCATAGAAGGACAACCAGACACATATAAGGCACGACTAGTGGCAAAAGGTTTCACTCAAGTGCAAGGATTGCATTATGATGAAATTTTTTCACCAGTAGTTATGATGCGTTCCATTCGGATAATCTTAGCGATTGCCGCTTTTCATGACTATGAAATTTGGCAGATGGATGTGAAAACCGCCTTCTTAAACGGTTATTTGGAGGAGGAATTGTACATGGTACAACCCGAAAGTTTTGATAAGGGTAAAGTCGCATCACCTTAATCAAAGTAAAACCTAATTCACTACTAACTAATAGTCAGCGGTAAGCAAGGTATCGAATCCACAGGGAGGCGGTAGTAATCTAAACTGTTAAACTAGGTTTGTCTCTAAAGTAACAATTTCGGGGTTTTGAGATTTGTGTTCTAAAGTAATGGCAAACAATAACAATAAATAGTAAACAATAACAATAACAATAACTAATAGCAAATAACAACAACAACTAAAAGCAAGCAATAACAATAAAAGGTCTAAAACAATGAAATTAAAAGTCTAGGGTCTCAGGTTCACTAGGATTATTGTTCAGGGATAAGGGGGTAATCAACTATCATGCAATAAAGTTATCTAAGGTCACAAGATCGGTCGATTCAATTATGCCCTTTAGATCTACGATTAACATGCAGTCGCTATCATTAAACGAGTTCTATTCAATTATCGTAGCCTATCTTAGTCTTAACCCGGTCGGTGTCAATCCTAATTCGCGAGACTAGTTAATTAATCCTGGCCAGTAATCAAACAACTAGAATTAAAACGATAATCAAACGATAACCATGCAATTGCAATTCAATCAATTAATCTACCCCTTCTAACAATCCTAGATCCCCTTTCAACCCTAGAAAGGAAATTAGCTACTCATAACAATATTAATAACAACAATAATAATTAAAGTAAACATAATTAACAACAATGAAAGGATGAACAAAGAATAATGAAAGAACTAGAAGGCAATAAACTGAATAATAAAGAAAGATTGAAGAATACCGATTACAAGTTTAACTAAAGACAATCGTCTTTGATGAATAAAATCCAGAGGCAAGCAAACTAAATTAGGTTTTCTAATTTAAAGCAATAAAGCATTGAAAAGCATAAGAAAGCATGAAAGACGAGCTTTCCTTTTATAATACAAAAATCTAATTAATTAGGTTAAAGTTTAGGAAAATATGAAAAAGTCGTCGAAATATTGGGTTGCTCGATCGAGCAAAAGTATGTTGCTAGATCGAGCAACCTTCAGCCCGACTCGATCGAGCAAGGCACAATGCTCGATCGAGCAGCCTTCAAAATGGCTTGTTTTCTTCGTTTTTCTTCATTTCTTTTCCACCGTTCTCGATTCCCGTGCCTAACCTTCTACGATCCGACTCCGCCATGCTCCATATCAACTCAAAAAGCTCCAAATGCATCCAATCTTCATTAAAACATAACAAAAGCGGCAGAATCGATATTCTAGCTAAATTAGCATAGAATAAGCAAGGAAAGACGGTAAATCGAGTTATTTGCGTCTAAGGGAGGCATAAAATATATGTATAAATAATGATCATCAAACTCCCCCAAACCAATCCTTTGCTTGTCCCTAAGCAAAGCACTCAACACAATACAAGGACAAACATACAAATGGTGAATGAAAAACTCAAAGCTAATGTTAATGCACATACAAATCCCAAGCTATCCATATCTATAACAAAGTAATGACCAAGTTGTACCAATAAAACAAATTCAAAGGCACGGGAAAGTAGAAAACGCAGCTCATAATCCAAGATTTTACATGATACCGTAGTATAGACAAAAACCAAATACCTTTCAATCTTGCAAGGCTCAATTTGTCGGATTCTCGCGGATTCACTCAAGCACTCATAAGTTTATGTAAAGGTGAGTTTTGTGAAGATAGAAAGAAATAGAAACACTCACTCAACTTATGAAACATGCATGCATTCTAATGTGATAGTAATTTCCCCAACTAATACGCATTCGCTATAAAGTACATGAATCAGGACAAAAAGGGAGGCTAATGGTGAAGGTATAGAAGTGGATTGTGCCAAGGCACGTATGAGAATGTGGGGCTAAGACCGGTAGTCGCAGCGACACTTACCAAAACAAATCTACAAGACTAGCACAAACCAACACCAACTAGAGAAATCATCTTAAACTTTGACAACGCAAGAGAGAGATGTCGATATTGCTCTCTAAATATGGATTAAACTCTAGTAAATTTCCTTTCATTTTCCCTTGAATAATTTAATGAAGCAACATATTTTTCTCTTCTTTTTTTCTTTGTCTGTTCTTCTTTTTCATTTTTTTCTTTTCTTTCTTCTTTTGCTTCATAACTTTTTTCAACAAAGGGAATAAATGACACAATTGCCAACATACTTGCTACACCCATTTGATATTCTTTTTGAAATCCCGACCCAACCATAGTAGACAAGTAGATAAGAAAAACATGCAACTGCGACTGTCCCGATAAGGTAGGTAAGTTCTAGGAATGTAGCTATTAGATAGGTTATGAAATAGGCTACAAATGTTCAAAATGACTAAACATAGAGAACTCAATAATAAGGGTATAAAATCAAGTCTTTTTGGCTATGTGAGGCTTATTTGAACAAAAAGAATCACCTTTCCTCATGCACTTATCAAACGAACGCGTATAGTATCAAGAAACGAATGTCACACTTATGCAATTTGATGTTACACATTTCACAAGGAGTACCACACTCAAGCCTAAAAACAATGAGACCAGTTTATTAATGTTCCAGGCCTAGGAAGCTCTATAGACCTCAGAATTTTAAGTGGTTTACCAACAAAAATTGCCAAATCTAATTAGCATAAGGTATGTCAAAAACGGTCAAGACTTGTAATATGAGCTTTGTTTTCAAAAAGTAGTAAGTCAAAACAACGTACATGGACAACTTATTTGGGATTCAAATGCAGAAACAATGCAAATTATCATCATTGTAATTCAATTCACCAAGACTCGACCTAATAAAATGAAAACATGTTTTTGGATTTTGTAAATTTTTCAATTTTTATGAATTTTTTCTTTTTTTAAATAAACTAAACACACAACATAATAAAGACTCTCCCCCAAACCTAAATGTCACAGTGTCCTCATTGTGACGCTAACAGCACAGCAATCACATATCAAACAACAGCAGCAACCTAAAGGACACTACTAACAAAAGGGAAAAGGGAAAATAACTAAAATACAATAAAAGAAAGTACAAGGATAGATAATACCAGTAATTGAGAGAATAAGGGTGAGGTAGTGAAGAACAAGGATGAAATAAGAAAAGGAATGAAGAGAAAATTTTGTGAAAACCCTGCTTTTTAAGCTTCGGACCGGTTCGAACCGACCGACTCGATCGAGCAACCAAATTTTTCACGATTTTGAAGTTTGCTCGAGTGGCTGATGTGTGGCATGCACGAAAACTCAATCGAGCGCCATGTTGCTCGATCGAGCATCTTATGATTTGCAGATTTTTCTCCTTTTTCTCTTCCTTTCTTCTTTCTTTCTTTTCGTGTCTTCATTATTAAAGCGACTTCCAATTATATTTCCTGCGATACTCAATAGAATTGTTAGATCGCTCCCTCACCGCACTCAATAAAGCACAACTATATTAACTATCCAAACTAAATCTATTTAAACTATAACATTAATAACTAAGCTAATCGAAATAAAATTTACAAATGAAATACAAGTAAATGCCGGGTTGCCTCCCGGTTAGCGCTGGTTTATATCGGTCCCGCACGACCGTGTTACCTCAAAGTCATGGTGGTTTATCAAGAGCGAAAAGGTCGACGACCTCTTTCACTCCTATAAATGCTCTATCGTAATAGGTCTTTAAGCGCGGACCATTGACTTTGAACATTCCGTCCTTGTCGGTTTGTAGCGTAACCGACTCAAACTTGCTCACCTTGGTTTTTGTGAATGGTCTCGACCATATGGACTTGAGTTTACTCCGTGAGCTTCCAGCTTCAGCATTCCTGGAAATTAAGGCGATCTCCAGAGGATCCATATCCAAACGCAAAGGGGGACAGTCATCAATAGTTAAATCAACAATATCAACCCTATGACATGTCTCTTCTAGTAGGGGGTGTTTTATTGCCTTATCTAGGTTGAAAGTGATAATGTCATCCTCCACTGTTAGTGTAAGTCTCCCATTCTTAACATCTATAACCGTCCCCGCAGTATGGAGGAATGGTCGTCCCAAGATGATAGGAGTTTGGGTGTCCTCAGCCATATCTAAGACAACAAAGTCAACTGGTATGAAAAACTTCCCTACTCTAACCGGTACGTCTTCTAAAATCCCTAAAGGGTGTTTAATAGAACGGTCGGCCATTTGTAAGGTCATGGTTGTAACAGTAAGTTGACTCATATTAAGCTTTTTGCATATAAAAAATGGCATAACACTAATACTAGCCCCTAAATCACAAAGGGCTTTATCAATTGCTAAGCAACCTATATTACAAGGAATAGAAAAACTCCCTGGATCCTTTAGCTTAGGTGGTGATCTTGATTGCAACACAGCACTGCATTCCTCAGTAAATGCAACCGTCTCCACTTCATTAAAGGACCGATTCCTTGTCAATATATCTTTCAAAAATTTTGCATAGGCCGGCACTTGAGTGATCAACTCAGTAAAAGGGACACTCACTTGTAAATTCTTGACCACTTCCATAAACCTCCCAAACTGTTTATCGAGCTTGGATTTATGTTGGCGGTGGGGAAAAGGAAGTTTAATTACAATTGGCTCGGCTTCTTTAGCTTTAGAAGTTGAATTGGAAGTGTTATCATCTTGATCAGGGGTTGCTCGATCGAGCACAGGGGTGCTCGATCGAGTTTTGCTGTACATTAACTTTCAGGAACATTTCGAGCAAAATTGTCGACTTTTTCAGAGTTTGCTCGATCGAGCAACGGGGTGTTGCTCGATCGAACAACCCCCTTTTCAGCCTCTTTTTCGCCTTTTTTCGAACTTTGATCAGCAACTTCCAAGTTTTCATTGGTTTCATCCCTTATCATTTCAGGGCCTTTGTAATGGGTTACACTCCTCAAAGTGATGGCATTGACTTGTTCATGTGGAGGGTGTCCTTGAGGGGGAAGATTACCCGGTTGTTTATGTGGATTTTGAATTGCCAATTGGGCAATTTGAGTGTCAACCATCTTGTTATGAGCTATCAGTTGTGAGATCTGAGCATCTTGCTTTTGTTGGATCATAAGACTCTGCTGCAACATGGCTTTCAGTTCCGCCATATCATTACTTGGAGGTGGTGTAGGTGGAGGTTGTTGAAAGTTTTGTCCTCTTTGATTGGAACGATTGAAGTTACCTTGGAAATTGCGATTCTGAGGAATAACATAAGAAGAACCTTGTTGCTGATGTGACGGTGGGGTAGGATTAAGAACATTCTGACTTCGGTAGGAGAGATTGGGATGCTCTTTTGTCCTTTCATTGTAAAAGTTAGAGTACGGTGAACCTTGCTTAAAGGATTGAAAGGCAAGCACTTGATCAACCGTACTCATACATTCCACTGCATTATGCCCCATAGTACCACATCTTTCACAGGTTGGCTCTTGTTGAACCATGGCATGAACCGTTTGCTTATTTTCCAAGGACTTTGAAGTTTGTAACTCGGCAATTTTGGCAGTTAATGCCTCCAACTGAGCTACAATGGCATTATCCGTACCTCCTCTCCATACATTACCCCTAGGATTCCCATACTCAGCAGTGTGAGTAGATATCTCATCAATTAAATTCCAAGCATTGGCATCAGTAGTGTTATTTTGGAATCTCCCATTAGCAGCAGAATCGAGCAATGTCCTCTGATCATCATATAACCCATTATAAAATTGGTTGCATAAGAACCAAGTATCAAAACTATGATGTGGGACAGACTTGACAAGCTTTTTGAAGCGAACCCAGGCCTCATTAAAGTTATCATTGGGACCTTGTTTGAAGCTTGTGATTTGACTTCGAATGGCATTGGTTTTCTGTGGTGGAAAATATCTTTTGTAGAATGCAAGAGCCAAAGAATTCCAATCGGTGATGCCAAGTGCAACCATATCTAACTCACTCAACCAATCTTCTGCCCCGTCTCGTAGTGAAAAGGGAAACAACACCAACTTGATTTGATCTTGTGTCACCCCACCCGTCAAAGGAATAGAGCAACAATAGTTGGTGAATTTCTCCATATGCTTAGCAGGATCCTCAGTAGGGCTTCCTCCAAACATGTTTCGCTCCACCAAAGAGATATAAGATGGACGAATCTCAAAAGTACTATTACCCGTAGTAGGGAGTTGAAATCCCTTGGGAATAGATGCAACGGTAGGCGCCGAATGGCTGGCTAGAGTAGGCATGGTTGTAGTAGGTGCAGAAATAGGTGTATCCTCTTCTAAGGATGGTTTTTCTGCGACGAATTCGGCGTAAACTGTTTCAAGCGTACTCAAGTCTTCCGCTTCTTGAATTTCCTTCCAAAAGTTTTGTCTAGACCGGAGAGTCTTTTCTGGTTCGGAATCGTAGGGCACGAGAACGGACCTAGAACACCTGGGCATAAACAAAAACTAAAGAAAAGGATGAGAACTGTCTCAAGGAACTTAGGTTCCCTGAGACGAAGAAAGACAAACTAAGTAGAAACAAACAGAAAACCGTTGCCTCCCCGGCAACGGCGCCAAATTTGATAAGGGTAAAGTCGCGTCACCTTAATCAAAGTAAAACCTAATTCACTACTAACTAATAGTCAGCGGTAAGCAAGGTATCGAATCCACAGGGAGGCGGTAGTAATATAATCTGTTAAACTAGGTTTGTCTCTAAAGTAACAATTTCGGGGTTTTGAGATTTGTGTTCTAAACTAATGACAAACAATAACAATAAATAGTAAACAATAACAATAACAATAACTAATAGCAAATAATAACAACAACTAAAAGCAAGCAATAACAATAAAAGGTCTAAAACAATGAGATTAAACGTCTAGGGTCTCAGGTTCACTAGGATTATTGTTCAGGG
>JAIUZE010037227.1:0-13940 GCA_022085475.1 Heliosperma pusillum | reverse complement strand
TTGCGAGGTGGTGTTATTTTCATGTAGCGTACCGCTTGTTATGTGGCTCGAGCTCTTTTCCGCCTCTTTCGTGAATTATTCTACCGAATTTGGGGTACTCGGCGTCATTTGATTGACCGAGTCTTGGATGCGAAATGTCATCGCATGTCGATTCGGAAAATGGTTATTCCGAGAATCTGGCCAGGTTTAGATTAGGAAGCGTATTATTATCGTCGTCCTACCAGGAGAAAATTAGTCTACATATACGAAATGGATTGAATCGTATATGCGTTCAGGGAATGTTTTTCTCCCGTGAATGCCTGTTAATCATACTTGCCATGTACACGGTGCTAGTGCGTTTCATTTACCGTGAGAGAGGTCGTCATTGTATTGTTATGTGTGGATGGGTGATTACATGATTGATTATTCATGGTCATACCATGACTTGGCATGGTTTGTTTGTTGAGTCTCAATCTTATCAAACTTATACCGCTAACGATGAGATGCAAGCCCTAGTGAGCGTATTCGGTTGCCTAAGAGTGTCTTCCCCCGAGTCTTTGTATCACATGATGGATTCAGATTTGTATTCTATATGCTCTTTTCATTATATATTGAATTGCCTATCTATTCTTATCGTATCTCACATGTATATCTATATATGCATGCTTCTACTTTGGTATTTCCTTCTATGTACGTTTGATGTGATATGGCTGGGTGAACCTAGAGTTACTCCCCACTGACTGTGGCGTTCATGTTTTTCATGGATGAACATGTTGCTTGATTGGATGACATTTTGCTTAATATTTTGGGTTCAGGTGTGAGCTAGCGGGCGTTGTCCCTGGATGAAACACCTCTAGACGTTCTTTAGCTAGATGCTAATAACTTTGTCTTTTATTAACACTTTGAGAGACTATGTCTCTTGTGGTATTTTTATTTGGTTTGTAATATTTGACACTCCTCGTATTTTCTATTGGCATGTAAAAAGTTTTAAAAACACCGTAGTTTCGCTAATTAAATCACATGCTTGTATGTTTTATTTCCGCATTCGCGAGGGTTGTCACAGCAAATCTCACTAACTTTTTTTTTTTACTCATTTTTGTTGAATTATAATTTAAGTTCCTAAACTAACCTTTTCACTAATAAATTTTAAATTCAAATGTTATGGGAGGAAATTAAAAATAGCTATGTAATTTTACTATAATAATCCCGGTGGCGCCCAAATTAAGTACCACCCGGTGGCGCTATCTCATTTTTCATAAAACAATTGACGATGCTAACCAACCTATATGTTGCATGTAGTCCCTCATATTCACTCATTTTTTCCTCTTTTCTTTTTGCATTAAAATTAAGGAAATAAATTTGTAACACACAAAATACACTATTACCCTACCTATAAATAAATTTAGATCATACCAAACACACAACCCCACATTCAAAAGGGGAAAGAGGGAAGAAAATCCGACTTACCCAATAAAAATGGAGGAAGAAATGAGTGAGTAGGGAGGGAGTATATGATATTCCTGGACTAATTTTTTTTAGGCATCTTTAGTCTTTTATCTATTTTCTCCTCTATTTGTGGGTATGTAATTCATTGTGTTTGTTAGTTGTTTTTTTAAGGCTCTTTATCTAAAATTTGGGTGAGTAACTGAGTATGATATAATAAAAAAAGGGAATTGTTAAATCCCGCACACAATTTTACTCAATCCCGCACATTTTTCTTCTTTTTCCGATTTTACCCCTCCCATTTCTCCCATCCATCGGGAAAGATTTTTTTATAAAAAAAGAAGAAGAAAACAAACCATCCCCGTCGTCCCCTCCCTCCCAATCCCCTGACTACCTTCCTCCACCCATCTCCATGCGCCCACCACGCCTTCCTACACCCTTACGCCGCCAACCACCAACGGCCGAACAACCTTTCCCTTTCCTAACCACCGTAGCCATAAATCCCATATGCAGTAGAAGACTAGCATACTCCGACCACCACCACCTGCAACCACCAACTTACACCAACGACCGCCTACATACTACATAATACTCCGACCCAACACCGCCGACCTACGAACCATTCTCCGGCCGACGTATGACTGACAGTACAACTCTTCAACAAAAAAAAATCAAACCCTAATTTCCTTTTTCTTTAAAAAACCTTCTTTAATTCGATTTAAAGACGTGCATCAATAAAAAACTGTCGATAAAACGGAAATTAACTCATGAAATGAGCGAATTAAGATCCAAAATTGACGAATTATTGATGAATTGGGTTGTTTTGAGGGGAGGAGAAAAGAGATAACTTTTTTTTATCTGTTTTTAAAAGAAAGGGTAAAATTGGAATGGTAGAGGTAAAATGTGCGGGATTGAGTAAAACTTTGTGCGGGATTTAGCAATTGCGTAAAAAAAATATACTCCATATTATTCATGACTAACGGTTAAATTCAGCGGATATCTTATTTGAATTAAATATCTTATTTGAATTAAATATCACAAGATCATTAGTTAAGATATACTCCTTTAGTGGATATAAAATGGTATAACAACATTTATTTTCTAAAATAAAGTTGACAAATTAATTTAAGTAAACTCTATAGTGTGGTATTTTATTCGAGTTAAAAGTGTTGAACTTTCTATTTTAGTCTTCTAACTAATACGAAATAAGTGGACCCCTTCATCTTTCGGTCTCTACGACTTTCATAAGATAAGGTTCGACCTGACCATCATGAGGGAACCATTACGGGGTGCTAACAAGGTCAGTATGCGCTTCAAGAAATGCATTCTGAGGACAACCTTGAAGTCATCTATCGAGACACGGTTGCAGTCAAGCTTTTCCAATCCAGTCTCCCATCTTGATCGCCATAGTTTGGCTGCACTCTCAATTGGCCTCGTCTAGGGTGACAAAATTGCGGGAGGCCCCGTGTCTATCATGGCATGACTGGACTTCCCATAAATGCTCGGTTATATGTACATGAGTTCCGTGGACTTGGCCTCTGAGTTTTCGTGCCTTTTCCCATCGCGTACACCATGTGCACCGGGCTATCCACGCTACTTATGGGGTGATTAGTGTAAAAATATAACTTTAAAAGTAGATCTTTCTGTTGTTGCGGATGGTTTAGATGTCTGTCTTTTAGACTTAACAAAATTGACCCTCGAAGGACGGGAATCGAATCCGACCCGACACCAAACTCAAGACCAAGATTGACCCGATACCCGAATTGACCCGATCCAATATAACCCGACCAGAATGTTTATTGTTGCGCCATATTTATTCATAAAAAGATTGATAATAGCTGATTCGAAAATGACTGAAATTCGAAATGACCCTGCCTGATCCAAACCCGACCTCAACTCACGCAAATCAAAATTGACCCGACTTGAACCCGACCTGACCCAGTTACCCACTTACCAGGCCGACTTTATTTTCCTTTTTAAGTGGCTTACATTTCTTTCTTTCATGTCACGTCCACTTCTTAGTGAATGATTCACTGAGCAACTGCTTGAACATTTGGCTCTTTGGGCTGCCATATTAGATTTCTTGGCATTTTAGCATCTTCTTGGACTGGGCATCCCGTTCACTTTCAAACCATCGTTGCATTTACTTTTGGGCCACCACCGGCTTATACTCGGCATTTGTTTTGCTCTATTTTAACACTTGATGATCCAAATTGGTTACTTGCTCTTCCATGGACACACCCTATGTCCTTACTCTTTAGTTTGGTCTCACAACGCTAAAACACTTACATTTAATTTACGGATAATTCACATTGTACCCCCGAACTTTACCACTTTGCACGGAATACTCAATTTTTCGCCCCGTGAAAATTCAAGTTAAGAGTTCTGAATATGACGATTCCTTTTTTCAAACTGCTCGTCTTTTCAAGAGCTACGGTTTGAAAAAAAATTGTTGTATTCGGAATCCATATCTCGGAGTTTTTGTATGTCAAAGTATTTTTCGATTAATTAAACTATGAGTGACTATATCTTTTACAAACGAGTTTCAAACTCGACAATTTTTTTTTTCAAATCGTAGTTATGAAAAAAATGAACAATTTGAAAAAAAAGCGCATTATTCGGTACTTGTAAATACGAGTTATGATTACTTGAAGTTTTTCAGGCCGAAAAAATGAATGTTTTGTGGAAAGTGTCAAATTGCAGGGATATCACGTTAGTTTTCCGTTTGATTCAAGATACTCCCTTCATCCCATTTTTATTGTCGATATAAAAAAAGTTGACAAAGTAATCGAAATCGACACTGTCAAAGTCGACCCGCCCGAGTAACATTAAGTTAATTGAGCAAAGTACAAATAGAATAGAAGGGTCTGACATTGAGATCTCAGAATCTGCTAACAACCTCGTGGTATTAAGTATTAAGAAGCCACAGTGAAGCTTTAACTAACTATAACTTGACCTGGTCTCTTTATTTAAGAGGCCGTGATGTTATGTAGGGACTTTGCAAAGTTAAGTCACATTCTCTAATTAAGATTTTGCTTTGGAAGACTATGACTTTCACATGCAATACAATATGAATTGTCCATTCACTTTAGACTTTTTATTATAATAATAATAAAAAAACACATATAGAATATAAATTCATTGTAAATGTAGTTTGTTTAATGAAGGCTCTTTAATTCGTACTCCGTATATGGCTTATGTAACGACAAGGGTACATGATTTTTGATAATGGAATGGAAGGATGCTCTTTGTGTTTTGCGTGTTCTTCTCTATGCTAACATGCCAACTTGTTTGCTTTTTTAAGGCAACTTTACTAGTTTCACAAATTCTCGTTTAAGACAGGTATATATCCGTTTTAACTTTAAGCAAATAGAATAAATGGGATAAAAATATAGGTGAGTTTTAAAAATACGCTCTTTGTCCCAAATATTTATTTACCTTTACTTTCGTCATAAAGATCAAAGAAAGAGTAGGGACTATTTGTCGTTCTACTTAGTCGATGACAAATGGACAATAGTCATTGAAGGATTAAAGTACTACTCAGAAAACCCTTCTAATATACTCGCTCCGTCCCAGTCAATAGTTTACACTTGCTTTATTTTGTGAGGAGAAAATAAAGTAATTGTAAACATCTCAGGATGAGCGTCATTGCTAGCCCACCTAGCTCCACCGTTGAGAGGAAGTAGTGTAGTAAACAAACGAATGAGACAATCTAAAATCGAGATGGTACACAAATGACTGGGATGAAGGGAGTACAAAAAGTTCGTACATTTATATAAATGAAATGCTGTTTAACCCATTTTAATCTTAGGAAAAAATTTGTCCAATTATTGAGGTAGTTTGTGTGTTAGGAAATGCCGGTTAGAGGAATTTGTTAGGCGATTTCATTAGCTATTTTATGCAAATTATTACGTTAATGTTTGCGTATTTGTGTGTTAACCATGTTCTCTATTTTGCTCCATGAGCTTAGGGTCTTGCATCTCTAAATCCCCTTAACCACCGCACATCAAATACAACTTTTTGAGACTTCTTTATTCAAAATATGGGACAATAGAGAACATGGTGAGAAGGATAGTGGCTAAGGGGCATTAGCTTTTTATAAGAAGAATAGTAGTTAAGGGGCATTAGCTTTGTTATAACTCGAACTAGTTTTAACCCCGTGCAAAACTGCACGGGATGTTTTTATGAAAAATAATAAAGATATTATTAACAAAACATACATAATCTAATTGGGTGAAATTTATGAAATTAGCCAATATATTTTACAAACAATAATTTTTGGTCAATGTTCAGACTTGAATATTCACGTCCAAATCTGGTATTAGATGGGTTTTTATGCCTGGTCCAAATTTTACTGTTTTTTTATAGTAAATTTTAATATAGAAGTTTGAATTATCATCGTTGATAGATTAATTTTTCAAATAATTGTCGTTATTCGTTATAATTTATATTTGTTCAATTTATTTTTTTGTTTAATTTGTAATCTCTTCAATTTATTTTTTTGGTAAATCTATTGTGATTTTCATTTAAAATAGTAAAAAAAATTAGAAAGAAAGTATTCACGTCGTCTCAATTATTTGTGTATATTTTATTACAATATTTAAGATAATTAAAAAAATGACTGAGGCGTAGTTTTTTGTTTACGTTTTATAAAAAAATCTGCAAATATTTTCAATCGGTTTTTCGAGTTTGAGTTTATTTGGCCATGTCTTTAATTACTCCAAATGAGTTATTAGGCAAAGAAAATTTATGAAAAAGTCAAAATAAATAGTGAAAAAAAAATTAAATTGATAGAGGTAAAGAAGTGAGATCCATTACTTTGTTGTAATGAGGTGGCTTAATGTGGAAGCTTTAAATGTTTGTCTTTTAATATATAGGGGATTTGGAGACACTAAAAATCTATCTTCAAATTAGAATATTAGAGTACCATTAGACTTGTTAAAAGATGAGTCGATTCCAAAAATTGTCCGAAATTCATCCAATTTTTTTTTTTCTTTTTTTTTTGGCAACAGTAAAAGATAGTTTACATAATAATCATAGCCTTTTTACCAAGGCCGTGAGCAATTTTATTTAGGGAGCGGGGAAATAACTTGTAAATAACTCGCTCTTTTCAACTCGAGCCCAAAGACGACCCATCCCGATAATAACCCGAATATTTAGGGTCAAGACCTGCCCAACCACTCACCTGACCCAAAAATAGGTATTTATTAAAAAGTTAAGTTAAAGCAAATAAAACTAATATAAAATGATAAAAATAACTTTAACTTTAATTTTTTTAAAAATAAAATATGCTTACGTTTATTTTAAAACATAATTTTAACATATAATTAGTTATTAAAATGATTACTATATAAATATAGTAACTGTTTGTGACGTACATGTAACAATTGATCAACTCAATAACTTTGGTATAAACGCTGCGGCACTGGCTCTAAGGCCATAACATCATTTTGTTCATAGAATTTGAAGTTGACGAAGTTAGGGTTGATTATTTGATTACGAAGGGTGCATACAAATTTACATATGGTGGTTGAGAAAGTAGTTTAGCCAAAACATAATTTATTCATTTTACATTGATGCCTACTTATGATTGGGCTACGTTATCTCAAGTCAAGCTAAACAAGAGTATGTGATGTGCTATTTCTTAACGTCTATTTTCTTGAAATGAACGTTTTGGGTTTAGTCGTCTAATTGTCTTAAAAACTTCAGTGTCAACTTATGTAAATTTGAGTTGTTGTGCCTAACAAAGTAGTAGTAGTTTGGTTTTCACCTTATTTCCCAAAGGATTGGATATTTGGATGTAAAAATATCTGTGAGAGTTGGTGTGTGGCTGGTGATTCGAATCTGGGACCGAATATTTATTATTCACTATTACTTCATCTTAACCATTATGCTTAGACATTTTCGGAAGAGAGACGATGTTTATCAAGATGTCACTTTTATGTGATACATAGGTCATTTTCAATGGAGAGAAGCTCATGTAGCAGTAAACTACTATTTTTTTTGGACATAAACACATAAAGCACTTGAAATGGTGGCACGGTACCGAAATTCAATACCAAGTAGTCATGGAGTTGGGCTGGGTTTGAGCCGGCCGGGCCGTTAGGGAAGTGGCCAGGCCTGGGGCCGAGGCGGGCCAATCAAGGGCGGGTCGGACTGTCGGACATGTGATGTATTTTTCCATAAAAAGAACAAGCCAAGGCGAACCTGGATGACAAAATTGAACTCGGGCCCAGCTGGAGGGAGGGGGTGGCCACATGCCGGGTCATTTTTTACCCGAGTGGCGGGTCAGGCCGGGCTGACCCGCCTTTTCCCAGATTTAATACCAAGTACTTCGTAGTAATTAACTCTTTCTCATTTACGAGAAGAAAAACACGACATTCTCCAATAAAAGATAAGTCAAATTAAACAAATTTACAAAAATCGGAAAAGTGCCAAGTGTTAATTTAGTAATATTATATTTAGAAAAGCGAAAATGATTTCCAAATTAAATTCATAATAACTAATTCTGGTTGTCATTCCTAGACAATAATATTACAGCATCTTTTTTAATTAATTAAACTAATTAAAATGATAATGTAATTTAAATGTTTTCTATCACATAATTATAAGAGTAAATTAGATTTTACTCCCTTTTGAAACACACTTTTTTAAAATTACTCCCTTTTGAATCTATTTTTTTAATTTTACTACCTTAATTTCACCTCAAGCAAGAAATTGCTCCCAAAGTAGCTCTCAGGTGAAATTAACAAGTGAATGGACAATATTGCCCTTCATTTAACATATACTCAAACATAAATCTTTCATTTACTCAGTTACACTTCCCTCAATCAAAGTAACACACAAAACCCCAAAAGCCATTTCCTAAACTAATTGAAACCCTAAATACATCGTTTCTCCCCTCCATTTGCAGCTATATGTATCAATTTTCTTTGCTGAAATTAGAATCAAAGTAGTTTCTTTGCTCTGGTAACCACAATCTGCTTTTTATTCCCAAAATTGAGGTACGTTTCGATTGAACCTTTTTTTTTTGTTAACTTTGATAAATTGAATTGAATTCTGTTATTTTGATGAACTGACTTTTAATAATAATTGTTGTATGATCCATTTAAATCTATTGCAATGTTCTGTGTTCCATTTAACCCTAAATTAGCGTAACCCTAATTTTTGGGATTTAATGATGTCTATTTTTACTTATATTGTAGGATATGGGTTCATTTAATGTTAATTTAAGGGTATTTTATAAGGGGGGCTTTGAAACAAAGGTAGGCATGACTACTTATAAGGGAGGTAGTTTACACCTTATGAATGGTGTAATGAATGATAGGTTGAGTGTGGATTTTTTAAAAGATTTGGGGCAACATTTATGTAGGTCAACAGACTTTGATATGTGGTATAGAAGGTATGGAATGGATCTTACTAGTGGGAGGTCTTTACTATTGACAGAGGCTGATATGGTTCATTTGCTGAGGACAATGTGTAAGTTGGGGACCATAACATTGTACATGACTCAACCAAAAACAGGGGTGACTTCCAGGATCACCAGAAGTAGGGGAAAGAGAGACAATGTGGGTGAGATGCAGGGAAGAGACCTGGAGAGTACTTTAATGGACATAAAACCCAACTTAAAAGCCCACCCCTATGTAAATGCACAGCCCATTAATAATGCACAAACCAAATTAGGTCCAACTACTTTGAAAGCTAGTACAAGCACATTCAAAGCACCCAGGAAAAAGCAAGCACCTTCATTGGCTTTGAGAAAAAGTCCCAGGGGAGAGAATGAAAATCTGAAAACTAAACCTGTAAAACCTTTGAGAAGAAGTCCTAGGCAACACAAAACAGACATTTCTACTGCAATAATACAAATTCCACCTACAGAGGCAACCAACTCAGATATAATCCCTTTAATTGGGTGTAATGTCATCTCTACCAGAGCTAAGTTGCCTGTAAAGAGACATTTACACTTTCTGGGCAACTTTGGAGTTGAAAGTAGCAGTAAACAGGTAGAGCTGTTTGAGGCAGATTATGGCAACTTTGGAGTTGAATTTGAGAACAATAAATCTGTAGGCATTGAGATTGATGTTGATAAGAAAAAGAAACTTCTTAGTGTTGAGGTTGGTGATGGCAAAGATATAATACCAGATAAAGGGAAACAGAAGGAGAAAGGTAAAGGTAAAGAGAAAAAAATTGTTGCTGGGAAGGGGAAGAAGACAAGGCCTAGAAGTTTTAAGGGCAAAGGAAAAGCTGTGCTTGGAAAGGGAAAGGGCAAAGGTAAAGAGTATGATGTTAGGGATGAAGATGAGTTCACTGATTCAGATATAAGTGAAACAAGTGATCCAGAGTTTGTGCAAGATGAGTATGATGTAAGGGTTGAAGATGAGGAAGATATATTTGCACAAACAGATGGTGGTGTGATACTTAAAACTGTTCAGGAGACTGTTGAAGAAAGAGGTGAAAGACAACTTGTAGGAGTTGATAACCTTGAAATCAATTTCATTGAAGAAGAGCCTGTAGAATCTGATGAGCTTAGAAGTTTGCATGGGTCTGATGATGAGGTGATTTCTAACTCTTGTTTTAATCCAGTGACTGACTTCTCAAAACCTGTTAGTCTAAGTTTAGGACTGAAGTTCCCTAATGTAGAGGTGTTTAGGAAGGCATTGGTGCATCACAGTGTGAGCAATGGGTATGATTTCTACTATTCTCACAATGGAAAAGACAGGGTGACTGCCTATTGCAGGTATAGGTGCAAGTGCCCTTGGAATAGCAAGAAGTCTAAATTTGGGGAATGTAAATGTAATGCAGTGAGAAAGTGTAGGTTTAGAATTCATGCTAGACAGGAAGAGAATGAGGAGACATTTAATATTAGGAGTTTAAATTTAAAGCACACTTGTGTCATGACAAACTACAACAGGAAAGTTAGTTCTGAGTTTTTGGCAGAGAAATACATAGAGTTCTTTAGAGATAACATGGAGTGGAAGTTAAAAAAATTTCAGAGTTCTGTTTTAAGGGATTTGGGGGTTCATGTAAGTTATATGAAGTGTTGGTATGCAAGGGCACGGGCCAAGTTAATTATTTATGGAAATGGCAGTGACCAACATGCACATGTATGGGATTATGCTTCTGCTATCATAAAATATAATAGAGGAAGTTCAGCTTTTGTGGTCTGTGACTCTATTGAAAGGCCTCCACCCATCTTCAAAAGGATGTATATATGTCTTGCAGCCTGCAAAGAAGGCTTCACTAAGGGTTGTAGACCCATTCTAGGTGTAGATGGGTGTCATTTAAAGGGAGTCTATCCTGGGATATGTCTTGTTGCTGTAGGATTGGATGGTAACAACAACATATACCCTGTTGCTTGGGCAGTGGTTGAGGTGGAGAATAGAGACTCTTGGACATGGTTTTTGGAATTGTTAGCATCTGACTTGGGTAAGGTGGATGGAGAAGGGCTAACCTTCATGTCTGACAGACAGAAGGGTTTGCTAGATGCACTGAATATGGTTGTCCCATATGTTAGGTTTTGTGCAAGACATATTTGGGCTAATTTCAAAATAAATTTCAGTGGTCAATTGTTTAAGGAAACATTTTGGGCAGCTGCAAGAGCCACTACAAAGGTAATCTTAGTGGCCATACTTTATTTTTAACTTGACTGTTTTATTTTATCACTAAACATTTTACTAAATATGCTTATTTTACATACTTACAGGCTGATTTTGACTTTGAGATGAATGGGTTAAAGGCTCTATCAACTGAAGCATGGGAGTATTTGAATGCTATCCCTCCTAGAAACTGGTCAAGGCATGCTTTTGATACAAATTGTAAGTCTAACCTTCTACTTAACAATGTTTGTGAGGTGTTTAATGTTGTACTCAAAGAAGCTAGAGACAAGCCAATTCTCACACATATGGAGTGGATGAGGAGGTATGTAATGGAAAGAATATGTCAGAAAAGGGAGGGTGGCAATGTATATGAGGGGAGGTTAATGCCTTATGTGGCTAAATACATGGCATGGGCTGAGGCAGAGTCTAGGTTATGTAAATGGTCTAGGTCTTATGTTGGGGTGTTTGAAGTTATTTATAAAGGGGAACAATGTGCTGTGGATCTTAATTTGAAGACATGTACCTGCTTCCATTGGAACCTAAGTGGATTGCCATGTTCACATGCTATGTGTTGTATATTGTTGTAAGGGTTGGACCCAGTGGATTATGTGGACGAGGCTTACACTAAAGCAAAGTATCAGCTAACTTATGAGCCTACTGTATTGCCCATGCCTGGTGTTAAGCATTGGGAGAAACCAGGACTACCAGAGCCACTGCCTCCACCTATGAAAAAAATGCCTGGTAGGCCTAAGTCCAAAAAAAGAAGGAAGGAGGCAGGTGAGGATGTATCAAAGCAAGTGAAGAGGACAAAAAAAACAATTGTGGCAATTGTGGAGGCGTGGGTCAGTCTAGAAGGACTTGTAAGAACCCAACAGCAGCTCCAGTCACTGAAAGGGCTCCTGGTGGAAGGCCACTAAAGAAGAGTCAGTGGGCAAAGGAAATGAGGGAGAGAAAAATGTCAAATTTGGGATCAAGGGTGAGGCCACATGAAAATGCTTATGCTATTGGTGCTGCTGCATCATCTCAGGCAGGCCCATCCAGCAGCCACACATCAGCCCCAAGCACCTCCAATCCTCATGCTAATCTATCATTCACTCAGTTGCTCAATCAAGCTAGCAACAACTTGCTTTAGAACTTAAATTATGTACTTTTATTTGCATTGTTGGTAATGCATGAACTGATGTAATTTGGATTTTGATGACAGTACTTAACTGGTGTATTTTGCATTTTGCTGACAGTTTTTATCCCATGAACAATGTGTGTAATTTTTTGCTGTTGGTAATGCAAGAATTGACAGTTTTCTATCCATGAATGTTGTTCCAATATCTGACAGTAAGATATAGTGATGTTTGTCATATCTGATCTGATAATGAATAATGGCAGTTTCAAATAAAAACTGATATAACATTACGACCTCAAATAAGATTCATACATTAGAACATCAAATAAGAGAATTCAGCTAACATCTAACTAGAATCCTTACATTATTACCACATAGCTCATGAATCATTAATTGAAAGATTTCATGAACTTACTTAGTTTGTTCACCTAAAATGCAGTCCACATTAACACTAAATATACAAACAAAATGGCAAAAAATGCCATTGTTGAACCTTTGAAAATTGAGCCCTCAATGCCATTATTATCAACCACACCAAAGTCCTTCATTTTCTCAATCTCTTGTTCCAGCTTCTTCCTATCTTCTTTAAGCGATTGAATATCTCTACCCAATATATCAACTTCACATTTCAACAATCTCTTCTCCATCACCAATTTGTTGATAACATCTTTTTGCCATTCCATTTGACTACGATCATGCCAGCGAAACCATTCACAACCAACAGAACCAGTCCTTAAGTTTGAGAATTTAAACTTCTCAAACCGTCTTCCGGGATTGTCATATGTCCATGATGTTAATATTGCAACAGGAACACCATATAAGCATTTCCTTGACCAACTGCTTTCCCTTGAATGGCTGCTTTCTCTTGAATGGCTAGACATTGTAATGCATCACAATAACTCAAATCAAAAAAATACCCAAATAAAATAAGAACCCTAATTAATTACAATTTCAAAACAAAACAATTAAGAGGTTTACACTATGAAATCTGAAGAGAGAGAGAAAAAAAGTTATTCACCTTCAAATCAAATTGCCTCCCAAAGTTTTAGAGTAATGGAGTGAATTTTTTTTGTTGAAGATTAAAAAGGAGTAAAATGAAGAAGAACTCTAATTTCAACAAGAAAGAAGAATATAAAAGAAGGGGTTAAGGGATTTGAGGGGCATATTTGTCATGAATACAAAGAAATGGACAAATTTTTTTAAAAAAGTCGGAATCTAAGACATCAGTTGGAGAATGGGAGCAATTTCATGCCTGATGTGGAATTAAGGGAGTAAAATTAAAAAATAGATTTAAATGAAAGTAATTTTAAAAATGTGTGTTTTAAAAGGGAGTAAAATCTAATTTACTCTAATTATAATTATGATATTGGAGCCTACTAGTACAACTACAGACAATGATAATTGTGACCTCGAGTCATATCCTTTATTTTGAGAATTATTATTATTGGGGTCATGCTCCAACACATGATGCCCTTTCGTTTTTGCCCACTTACTATAAATATATAATCACCAAAATATAAAAAAATATAAAAATAATTAAAGGAAGCTAATAATTAACGGCACTAAAAAATCCATGGGTATACTTTAGTTGCAAAATCTTCTTCCCATGCTGTGTTATAAGGATCACTCCAGCGCACGTCCAAATGCTTTTAAATCATAATTTGCATGGGTGATTGTCGTTTTCCGACTACATATATATCACCTCTTTTTAATCATCCCATGTTGCTTTTTCTTCAACTTTATTTAATATATACTGAAAATATGTTTTGATATAATGCTGAAAAATGAGTATGACATGCACA
>JAIUZE010037226.1:0-16357 GCA_022085475.1 Heliosperma pusillum | reverse complement strand
TGACACGCGTCGTTTCGATGTGTCAAACGATATTTATAACAAGACTTAGCACGGTGGCAAGTCAAGGTTGGTCCACAGGGACGGTGGGTATTCGATATGCAAAGTCAAAACTAGCTATGCTCAAGGGTGTCACGATATAGAAGTGGATTTGAAACTAATCTAAGAACATTGAGTAAATGCAAATAAGTAGGAAAGTAAGACAAAACTAAGATAATCAAATAACAAGCAATAAAAATAAAGTCTAGGATCGGTGGGTTCAAATGGGTAATTTGGGTTCTAGTGAGTCGGGTTCATAGTTAATGGGTAGTCAAACTTGGGCGCGGTGGATTGAGGCTCTCGATCTTACAATCCCTCCCATATACCGAACCAAGCTAGCTCTCGCGTACACAAGGTCGATATACCAACTATATGAAAATCCTAACAAATTCCGAGGCTATCGATCTTACGGAAATGTATGATAAACATGAATCATGCAAGTTTGTCAAGCAAGCATTTCATCAAACATGTGGTATGCATAAGTTGGAAGAAAGACAATTAATCAACAAATCAACCCAACAAACAAAGATTAACCCTCATTAAAACCCATTATCACCCACTAACCCTAGATTAATCACTACTCACTACTTAACATGAGGAATATGGAAGAATAAGATATAAAACTAAGACAAGACATAATGATAAGAAGGAAACAAAACATGTAATGAAATGACAAGATTAGCAAGTACATGAAAAGGGATTAAGAATATATACCAACTAATTAAGGCAAAAGATGAACAATAAAAGAGAAAATCTTGAATAAAGGAGAAGACTTTGTCACCAATCTTCAAGTACAAAATCCAAGAAATCCAATTACATGACTAGATCTAAAACTAATTAAAGAGTAATTGAGGAAAAATTAAACTAATTAGGAATACTAATCTAATCTAATCTAACTAATTTTGAGTCTAGGGTTTTGTGCCCTCTAATTACACAAGAAGATCTATTTATAGGTTTACAAAATGAGGGAAAGATGGGCTTCGAAAGACTAAGTGGGGTGAATGAGTCACGGCCGTGAAAGGTGTCTCACGGCCGTGACAAGGGTTTCACGACTGTGAGATGCAAGTCACGGTCGTGAGATATGTGGCAGTAGCAGGTCCAAAATTCCCAACTAAGTCTAAGTCACGACCGTGAAACATATTTCACGACCGTGAGCTGAGTTTCACGACCGCGAGCTGATACTGCCAGGTCCAAAATTCCCAACTAAGTCACGACCGTGAAACATGTTTCACAACCGTGAGCTGAGTTTCATGACCGCGAGCTGAGTTTCACGACCGCGAGCTGACTTTCACGACCCCGAGCTGTGTTTCACGACCGTAAGCTGTGTTGCTCGAAAATCATCACTCTTTGTAAGAAATCTCACGACCGTGAGATTTACTTCACGCCCGTGAAAGGCCTTTCCTCCTTGTTCCCTTAATATAACTTTGTCAACTTCTCTCGGTTTAACTCGCCTTGACTCGGGTACGCCAAGTAGGGTCCCCAATGGTATGTGGGGTCCCCTAGGACATGCCGTGAGCCCTCAGTGTGATGTACCTTCTCTTTTGTCGACCAAAATTGGGTAGAACTCGCCCCAAATGACGGTTTACCTACAAAAACACGATAAAAGCGAGAAATATGCTAGAAGAAGGTAAAACACGTAGAAACGCTCTTAGGGAGCGTTAAAGGCAAGCAAAACGAGGCGAAAAAGGGTGGAAAAGTAGGGTGAAATGACATTATATCAAATCTCCCCAAACCAAACCCTTACTCGTCCCGAGTAAGGATGAACAAAGTCACGACCCTTATTTAACTATACTAAAAATCTAACCGATACAAGGCAATCAACAGGCCTTGCTCCGTCCCTTCAACTCACAACAAGGTATCCATGAAGTAGGATACCTTCTTGCAAGGCAAATGGGGTCTTGCCAAAATCCCGATGCATTCTAATCAATAAAGCACACAAAACAAATAAGAATGCATCAACAAAAGTAAATAGCAACATGCCTCATCCATGTGTCGGGATTCATCCAAAATGGAAACGATTCAAGCATGCAAACCTCTATGTAGTTACTAGTTTTACAAAGAACTAAGCCTAAGAATATAGAGATGAATCACCTCCTCAATGTGTAACATTAGTGTACTCGTTCACGTTCACTAGAATGCTTTGTCAAGGGTAATAAGGCGGAATGGAGAGCGAGGTCCCCATGGCGTTAGAAGACACTGTAGGATCGGAATTCTGCCTCCCACCTAAGTGGGAGGAAGGGTCGTCCCCCCTTGGCCATGTAATGCAAATGTAATCATAAAAAATGTAAGGAAATGAGATGTTTGAGTTCTTATTTGATTTTTTTGTATTTTTTTTTTGGAGTTTTTCTTTTTGTTTTGATTTCTAGCTTGACTTGGGTGCCTTTTGAGAGCAAGGTAGTCTAGCGAAAGGGGTGCGGCGGAGACCAATAATAGGCAAATCCTCGCCGAAGCGACATTGAGAGCGACCCCATATGTAGTGAGGGTACTCTAGAAGAACCTAGAAGTCTTCATATGCACTCCCTAAGTTAGGACTAAGGTAAAAATAATGCAAAATTTCAAGCTTTCTTTTTCAATTTGTTTGAGCTCAATTTTCTTTGTATTTGTGATGGAAAAGATTTCCTTTTTGTAGAATGTGATGAAGTGTGATGATTAGACAATTACACGGCCCCGAGAGTCACCTAGGAAAGCGTTCACCAAGGAATTATCACGCCATGGGGGTGGTCAAGATGGTAAATGCATGCCCTTGACTAGGCTTTAGGAAACGGTGCGAAATTCACACTAATAATACACATCAAAGGGTGTTTCAAAATCCATTTTAGTAGGCAAAGTGCTAAGCAAAGAAAGTATATACAAAGGCCTATCCAAGCTTGTTAAGTTTCCAAATTGGGCATTTCGCAAAGTTTCTTAAATGCAACTAAATGTCATGACCTAGTACTAAGCAACATATATACAAAGCTAATGCAAATGCTCTAATAACTACGTGAGAAACAATCTTATGTAACCTCCTAACAGCACATAAGTCACACAACCGCCAATCCCACAAAATCCACACCGCAATCATCAACAAACTCCTCCAAAACTTCTCAAATGATAAGAAGTAGAGAAAGAAAGAAGGGGAATGAATAGGAGCGATCATACCATGACGGTCTTCTTAATCCCTTCAATAAGTTTCTTAGCGACGTGTAGCGGACCTATGTATGGAGGTTACAAGAAAACAATGCAAATATATATATATACAAACTAAGATACAAGCTAATTTTTAGGATTTTTCACTTTTTCGATTTTTTTTTTTGGATTTTTGAATGATTTTAAATGCAAAAGAAAGACATGTTTTTGAAAATTTTCAAAATTTTCAAATTATCATAATAATTTCCCATCCCCCACATAAGAACATACATTGTCCCCAATGTATGAAATGAGATTATTGAAAGTAAAGAAAGCATGTTTTTGGGTGTTTAAATGTTTTTCGAAAAAGAAAAGAGCATGTTTTTGTGCTTTTTAAATGTTTTGAAAACTAAAAACTTGTTTTTGGGTTTTTGATTTTTGATGAATATTTACAATCGAACTTGTCTACAAATTGTAGTGATGCCCGACTACGGTGAGACCAACCAAGAGAATGATTGAGGGTGAGGAGAGGGGAGATTATCACAAATTATTTGCAAAAATTTGTTGGAAGGGTGACAAGGTGTAGCACTTAGGGGTGAGTAAAACCGGGTACCCGATACGATTTTAAAAACCGTATCGGGTACCCAGTTTTTCTAAGGGCAAAAATTAATACCCGGTTTAACCAAGTAATCGGTTTCCGTATACCCGATTAAACCGGGTATCCAAAAACCGAATTCCCAGATCCGGTTTAATTTGATTTCACAAAATTAGTAACGACCCATTACTAGGATGCCCATATAATCTATTATGCATATTATTACGAAACAGAATTACTTGCAAAGTTAGTTTTAAGATGCCAAAATGGAAACATTCATCGCATCATATAAAACTTCGACACCCACAAAGTAGTTACGTACATTACAAGTTTCACATCTAAAGTTTGACCCATAAAGTTTCACACAAATAGTACATATCAAACCCCAAAGTTTCACATACAACTTATTTTTTGTTATTTTTAATTAAACCGTGTCAAAAACTGTATACCCGGTTTTGATTTCCCCGACACGGTTTTTAAAAAATCGTATCGTATACCCGGAAATTCGTATCGTGTACCCGGAAATCCGTGTAATTAAAACCGTATATCATAACATATCCATATATTAAAACCGTATCGTATATTTTTGTTCAATCGTAATAGCACTCACGTTTTAGGTCGTTAAGAAGTGAAAGTGAGAAACCATAAATAAAGCTGAAAACGAAACAATCTCATTCTGAAACACGTGAGATTTGAAAGATGGAGATACTAACAATAGCCTCTTTCATTCTCGGTCTTTTATTACTCTTTCTCTTTATTATCCCAACATTTACCAAATCCAGTTATTTTTCTCGCTCTTTCTCTCTAATCCAATATTCATTTCTTATTTAATTTTATCATATGATTCAATAACTTGTTGTTAATTGCAGGTCAATCTAAAACTGCACATTCCAATCATACCACCAAATCTGCTGTTAAGGTACTATATATTTTACTCTTGTATTGGGTTGATCATGCAATTTGCTCTTGTATTGTTTTTTCTTGTAAGATTTACTCAATTTCAATGAATATATGGTTAATTGTGCAGTAATACTTAGAGATGCAGTAATACTTTTGGGTTTGGATTTTTAGTTCTATTGATTCAAACTATAGTTACTTATTTAGTTTGAGCTCAGTTACGATTGGTGGCTTGTTTGGCGCGAGATAGTAAAATTGTGCAATCTGTAATAAATTAGCGTGGTTACTGCATTGCATTATTTGCACTCCTATATGATTCATGAAATCAGCAGACATTTTATTGAATTTCAGGTGAATTAAATCTCCTACTTTGTCACATTTCACTTCTTGTTTTAAGACATAATCATGGTTTCAATTCATGTGGTGATATTCATTGATCGTTGAAATTGATACGGAGTAAGAAATTATCAAATTTGTGATTTTGGGTTAATTGTAGAATTGTAGTGCTTTCATGTTTTCTGTCTAAGAGATTACCCAATTTCACCTGTTAAATTTACTTAGTGATGTGAGTTTTATGAGATGGAAGCCGATGCTTATCTTCTTTGTTTCTTGCTACAAGGCTCCCCAAAAGTACACAGCTACGGAAGTCTCGTTGCACAACAAAAGAACTGATTGTTGGGTCATCATTAAAGATAAGGTTACTTGTAGTTTTTTTTTCTCTTCTCATTTTGTTTCATTCTTCTTCTTGCAATTGAAATCCCTCGGTAATTTCTCTCTTTGAATTGTTTCTCTTCTTCCTTTATCGTTTTGCTACCTCATAGGTTTATGATATAACTTCATATGTGGAGGAACATCCTGGTGGCGACGCTATCTTAACAAATGCAGGGGGTGATTCAACCGAAGGGTTTTATGGGTATGTACCTTCTATGTTTTCCTTGCTGAAATATATTCTTTATGTCTGTTTGAATCTTCTACTAGTCGAGGGATTGGGTATTATAATGCTCCCAATGTGCTGTAAATTTTCAGACAGCTCATTACTTTATTTCCCGTTATATCACACCCCCGAGAACGTCACAGATATAGGGCATCGTCAACCGGTACTTGAGAAAATGTAGCCATTCATTTATCTGAAATTTCCACGACTTAATCTTCTATACTAAAATTATCTACATACCTGTGTACTCGCAAATCCTTGGAACAGCCTCTTGCCAAGAAGGGAAGGCTTGCCCCTATTACACCCTTATGGTGGGACCCTTCCTCGGACAATGTGGGGACGTCAGCGTGCACGGGGCTGCCCTTGTTATGTGTACTCGCAAATGTTTGATGTATTTGTGAAAAAGGAGATCAGAAGAGAGAGATAGCAGACTACATACATAGAAAATCAACTCAAAATTCGGATTTAAAACAAACAAAAATAACGCTTTCATAAACATTTTAAAAATTGTGGCTGTAATATTGGCTGCGATCCATCATATGTTACAGCTGCTAAATCTCTGTGCTCCAAACACGACCGTCGCAGCAACTTCAGTAGGTACCACATTTCATACCATGGTCTAGGCTTGGTAAAATTATATTTGTAAGTTGTTCCCCTTTTCATGTTTGCCCTACATATTCAACTTGTGAATAGTGATGTGAGGTGGTAGTTGTTCACCACTGCTAGTTCTGGCTTCATAGCTTAGTTTAAAAGAGCGCACCTCGGCTAAATGAGCACAAGCCAAAGTCCCTCGAAGTTTCTTAAACCGTGTACATAAGATGCACTCTGGGGTGTCAACTGTCATCAACTCATCATTAGCCTAACTAGTAAGTCAGTGCACTGTAGTCATATTCAAATTACTCTCTACATACTAGACATATTCAAATCCATTACACTTTAGTATTAGACAATATTTATTTCGAAGGTACAATATTATTTGGAAAAAAAATGTTCACCTTCACCTCGCCTCCTTTGAATTAAGCCTTGTAAAAAATTAATAAGTGTTCTTTATTGTTTTATCTTCTTGGATTCACTCGACACCCAACGACCGCAGAACCAATTCTAGCGAATTCTATAATGGCACTTAGTTAAGATATGTATGAACCTATCACATATCTCTTTTTTGGCATTAGTAAAAGTAGTCTCTTACACAGTACAAACCCGACTCTCCGAGTCGGTATTACATTATTGGAATAAGAAAATAAACTTAGGACTTGGGGGACAAACAAAGCAAGCTTCTTAAGGGGACGATCGGAGGTGGCCAAATGTGCGAGCATTTCTTTTCTCTTCTTAATTAGGCAACCTAGGTTGATATGCCTAAAGAATTAGGCAACCTAGGTTTCATCATATGATATGAATATTCTTGTTGAAAAAAATATACTCATAATAAAGAATAAGCATCTTTTTGTTAGCCAACCTCGAATATTTTTGGGAGTAAGGCTTTGTTGTTATTGGTGGTAAAATAAATTTGCGCGTCGTTGATATGCACTATCATCAATAACTCCGCTGTTTTTCAAGTGTCATTATGATACTGTATAGCCTATGTGACTTTTGTTTACTTCTATGGACAGATAATGTTGTATCCATTAATCTCTTTTTATTCCATTTACTAAATGAGCAAAGAAGAGATGAATGAATCTTTCGTCACTCGTTGAAATTTGAAAGTAGTGTTCTGAAAAACTGAGTCACTATCCAGCTCCTTGTCATTGCCTAATATGGTATACATCATAGCTGTTGGCTGATTGCACAACATAACAACTGACCTCTGCGTCGTCGATTAGGAAAGCTTTGGTGTCATTATTATTCTGCATGTCCTATGTGAATTCGTCTACTTCTCTTGAAAGTTTGGAATTCACTAGGCAGAAACTCTTGTAGCTTTCTTTAAATTTTGTTTGATGCAGTTTCTTCTGAAATGTTGTTTTCATTTCATTAATGTTGTACTCCGTATTAATCTCTTCTCTGCCCATTTCCCAGATTATTGTGGGCACCGATTTCAGAACCAAGGATTTCAGAACCAAGGCATTATTACTGTAGCTCTTTATTTTGAAGGTGTTTAGTATGACCCTAACTTTTTTTTGAAGTTTCATGCATTAATCTTTTTCCTGATAGTCGAACGTGCTCATGTATGATCCTCTTAATGCTCCACACTTAAAACTTGCAATTTGCTACTTTAGATGCTCATTCAAGGAAATTGTTTAAATGGCTCATTTGTTACAACCTAATTCGTATATTACTTAGATGTTCACTTAACCGTCTGTATGATTCTAGTTGGTAATGTGTAATGAGTGGTCTGAAGATAAGGCCTCAGTACCTCACTTGTATCATTTTACTCCAGGTGACAAGGCTGAATAAAGATCGAAGCCGTCTAATAACTTAGCAATAGACTGGTAGATCTCATCTATCTCAAAAAAGGGCGTAGCTAATAAGCCTAATATTCCAAGGTGTGTACCTTTGGTTGCTCATCTTATATTACGTCTTTTCGTTTATGCAAGATTGATTGCATATATCTAATTATCTAACCCCATTATGTCACCATAGCAAGAGCCTTTGAGAGAGTGGAGTAATGTTATTGCTTATGATGGCCTTCATCAACTTTTTACTTCCCATTTATTACCACAAAAAAATGTAGCTTTTGTGATTAGTCATTTGAAATTAGTTATGAATTGTTTACTTCTAAATTTTACCATGTAGATGAATTGATCTGTCTTCTATAGACAGAAGTGCTATGTTAAACTCAATCACTATCTGGGTCAGTGTCTTTTTGGAATGTGTAGTACTTCATAGCTCTTAACAACTCTAAACTTTACGCTAATTTGTAAAAGGTAGGTCTTCCTTTCTTTTATATATTGGCTAAAGGTAGTATATTATTCATATTGGATGAAAATATTGTAGTGTGAATCTGCCTGAAAACTGAATTGATTATGTAGGGGTTAGTCACAGGACTTACAGGGTCTTAGTTATATATGTTCATAAAGACCATGGAAGCTTCTGATATCGACGGGAGCTAACTTGCATGGCTTTATAGGTAGTCCCCTGAATGAGTATAGATGGCCGATCTACCCCCTGTCAATAGCCCAAGAAGAGTTCTCAGTCTGTCCAGGACAAGAAGAGATGCTGGTTCATTCCTGGATGTTGAAGACAAGACTTCTGGAATTGGTCTATCTGGTCAACGTGGCCCAAAGCCAGCTGAAGTATATGGATTTGTAGGTTCCATAACAACCGTTGTTGCCACAGGTATAATTATTTACTCTACAGTCCCTGTATTCTTTGAGTAATTCAGAATGTTTTATGCCCTATTTATCAACATCTCTGTATTTCACTTCAAAACTCTAAACATAAGAGTAAAATGCATAAATCTATATCTGTTATGAAGACCATTTCCGTACCTGCATCATCATTTCTGGACATAGTCCCCATGGCTAAAGTTTAGCCATTGCTTGTTCGAACCATGGATATGTGCCCATGTCCAACACGTGTAGCCGAGTCTGAGTAACATAACCTATGAGAAACACTAGTGATAATCATGTATTCTTCTTAGAATTTTTGTGTGCTGCCTATTACATTTTTTCGTTTGTGCTTTCTTTTGGTCTTGATGATGAACACTCTGTTTGCTTTCAATGAACAGTCATATTCTTCATATGGGCATACTTTCCCGATCAGTGGCTGCATTCGATTGGGATTTTCTACTATCCTAGCAGGTGAATCTTATAATTAGATCTCGGTGTTTTCCTGAATTTTGACTGCATAACAGTATTTCAAACAAATTAAGTACCTCTAATACTCTAAAGAAACAGTTCTGAAATTTATGTAGAACATGAGACCAAATAGCAGCGATGATACTCCCTCTTCAATTCCCACCATCACGAACCTAAGACCTGAGTTTTGGTTCTTGAACCTGTTTCGCTATCGTTTCTTGAAAATTATCATGGTTAACTTTGGTTTGTTGCATCAGGGGCTATTGCTTTACCAACTTATTGTATGGTAGTCATAGTTCTAACACTGGCATTTTACATTGGGCTTAATTTCATGGCAACACCTCCTCCAACTTCCTTCAATGTAATATATGGTGAGTTAACATTCTCTCGTGAACCATTACCATTTACCATCTCATGTTATTTCCCAGAGCATCCAATACATGCATTATTTTTATCACATTAAAATTTATCACATTAAAATTGTTCTTTTCCTGAACAGATGAGCACAGCAGAGAGCCAGAGATGTTAACGACATTAGCTGGTGAAGATGATCGGCCTATTGAACCCATCTCTGATATTGGCATCCACCAAATTAATGAGTTCATATTCAAAGACTCAAAATGACAAAGAGTTACGCTGACTTAATCCCTTCATTGGATTAGATGTGTGTAATTTGTGAATTGTGACAAACTTAGTACGGAGTGTTGATGATGACTATGGTATGCAGTTTCACCTTATTAATGTCAACCTGGATTTGTGTATCACAGAATTGAATTGTTCGGTGTTGATCCGTCATTTTAGAAGGACAATCATGTAAATGCAGTTTTTGACCAATAATATTATGCTCGGGCAGTCAGGCTTGTAAACTTATTAGATACGGATTACGGAGTAGCTAGTAATCATTTATTCCCATGTAGTTGCAATGTAGTTGAAAGGTGGTGCTCACGAACTAAGTTCAACTATTTTTTATCGACACTGCAATTGTATCTTTTTATCTAGAGAAATTAAAAATCTCAGTTTTTGTATGCCATGTTATCACTCATCTGGTTGAAAATGGCAGTGTACAGTAAGAACATCAGAACACGTATCGAAATGTGACATAGAAGTAATGAAGTGTGACTGTGTTTAGAGTTTTGAGATATTTATGTCAAATATACTTCTATGTTGTACTGTATCACATTTTTGATGTCCTCACGTCTAAGGCATTTCTCAAGGATTTCTTTGCCCATGATCCAAACTCCCCCTTACTTAAAGGTATGAAGAACCCATAAGGTATGAGGTAAGGTTATGAAATCTTCCTTTTAGTCAAACAAACACTCTGTAAGGGTGACTTATTTCAAACTTATACCTCATATCTATATTGACTTAGCCAAATACCCCATAAACAGTTTAGTCTTAACCGCTAGAAGAATATCTTTGAATGCTTATGATTTAGGAAAGATTAACATGAATAATCCATACTATAGGTGGTCTTCCCATATTAATCTATATTTCACTTTAACCCATATTAAACTCAACTCTTACCCTACTAATCCCACACTAAACTTAGGTTATTTTTTACCGGCAGTTTCCAGTTAAATAATAATGAGGGTCCCATTGTTGTTGTTTCTCACTTCATCAGTTCTCCCTCACGTTCTCCCTTCTTCCTCCTTTCTCCTTAGTCTCATTATGATTTCCTCACATATGAACTTTATTACTTTATTTGAATATTCCATATAAATAATACTTCCTCCGTTCCATAGAATAGTTTACGTATTCCATTTTAGGCCGTTCCACTTAGTTCTTTACGTTTCTTTTTATGGACATCAATAGTTATGTTAAATTACCATACTATCCTTGTAAAAGTAGGTACCCCACTTGTTTTCACCCATTCTTAATACAACAAACAAAAGCAACTTATAAGAGGGCAATTTGGTAAACTAACTGTTGGAGCCAGTGTCCTCCACAGTTAGTGCAATAACATAAATAAATCTCTGTAGGTTCACAGGGTATACTTTGTATTGTAATCAGTTGATTAACGTTTATCGATAACGGTTGGCTTGCTAGATAAGTTTGACGTTATTGTCATACAGATGGCGGTGATCAACTGGTCCCTAAAAGTCAAACCTAAAGGATGTGATTGAGAGATGTGATTATTTGAGAAAATAATCATATTGATGCCTTATTAAATGACGAAAAGGTTAGTCGGTGTTTTTGACTAAAAGGTTAGTCAATGTGATGATGATATAATTATTTAATAACGATTAAATAATGTTAGCTAAGACGAATTAACTGTAATTCGTAAATTGAATATAAAAGGTTATATTTAATTGTTGTATATAATGTAAGCTAATTAAACATAAACCGTTATAATTAATTGGAAAATTATAAATATACGGATATTTATAATTAATGATGTATTATAATGTCGGTCTTTGACTAATGACGGTTATAATATATTACATTATATTAGAAGCTAAAATGACCGGAAAAAGTGTCCAGATACACTCGGGTTTTTCGGTCCATGGGTAGTGGTTTTGAGGAGACAAAACTCCTCATAAAACCCTATGCTTGCCGTGAGAAAAAAGTGAACAAGAGAAAAATTCTAACCTAATTTTTACTCTCTCAACCCTTGCCTCCATCACACACTAAACACAAAAAACCTAAAAAGTTAACAGTAACTTTGAATCGATCTTTCTAGCAAAGGAGAAGGGCATATCTCGATCTATCTTGGGTGAGACAATTAGGAGGATATCTATTTTGATATCTGTTCTTAGGCCGATTTTGCTAAGGACCAAAGCTTTAATTCGTTTTCTCTACATTTGTATCGTTTTCATATCTATGACTTGCAATTTCATATTATATAATTTTGTTATAATCCTAAATTTTAAGGGGATGTAAACAGTTATTTCCCACAAGTGGTATCAGAGATTTTGGCTACAAAATTATATTATATGTTTTTCATTTTTATGAAATATAAATTTGAGAAAAAAAAATTGATAAAACCGAAAAAAAAAAAAAAAAAATTTAGGGTTTCGGCAGATTTTTTTTTGGCCGATTGATTCAATTTTTTTGGTTTTGTTTTTCCATTGTTGATTTATTGATATTGTTATTTTAAAAGGTTAAAATTCAATATAATAAATTTGTACTTGTTTTAATTTGATAAGGATTAAATTAAAATAAGATGGAATTGTTTTGTTTTTGATGTTGCTATTGTTTTCGGCCTCATTATTTTAAATTGATAATTTTTGTATAATGATTCAATTTTAATGATGTTCAAAGCGATTGTGATTAAATGAATATAAGGATAATCGATTTAATCATGATTTAGATGTTCATTTTAAAAGATTAAATTGAATAATCTAGTTTGAATCAATATTTAATAACGATTAAATATTGAATTTTGTACCGATCTAGCAATATAGGCAACACCGAATTTTTTTTTTTTTGCAGTATATGCTGCCCGTGTTACTGTTCACTGCTAAAAAAAAAAAAAAAAAAAATCTGGTTTTTTTTTAAAAAAAAAGGCAGCAGCAGTTTGTTTTTTTTTTATTTTGATATTCAGTTTTTTTTTTGTTATAAATCGAGAAGGAAGATCAGTAAGAAAAAAAAAATTGTTTGTTTTTTTTTTATGACATTATAAAGATAATGTTTGTTTGTTTGTTATTGTGAAAAGGTTCACAATAATGATACCCGATTATTTTAAAAAAGGTTTAAAATAAAAATGGATTATGGAAGATTAAAATTGTTGTGGGCAATTAAGGAATTGTCACATAATTTTGATCGGTTTGAATGGTGGTTTGGATAATTAATCAACATAATTAATGAATTATGTTTTGTAGTATTAATTTATATAGTTGATGCATTTTATTTTTGTCGAATGAATGAATGAATGAATGGTTTGATTTACGTTTTTTTGCAATTGGTTGAAAAATGTAATACCTAGTGTGGCTTTAGTTAATCATGTTTTCGTAATGATGAAATCATGGTTTGGATGTAATTTTGAGATCTCGAATCTCCTTTTATTTTTCTTTTAATTATGTTTTGGAATTAGAATGTAAATAGGTTTATTTTGTAATTTTTAAATGTAATTTTAAGAAGACTAGAGACGGAGATCGGATGCCCACTCCCGCTACATGGACCAAGATGAGACAAAGTCAAGCTTCTCGGGTCCATAAGGATGGATTCCAAACTTGTATTTACTGTTCATTTTGGTAGATAGGCCACACTAGGACCGTTGTAATAGTTTACGTATTTTTCGTTCTTTTGCTTTTCATTCACATGTTAAATAATTGCATCATATTCCGCCTAAACCAAACCACCTAAATTGCATGAAAAATGATTCATATAGTTTGAATTTTCATCTTAGACATAAAGATGTCACTCGTTCATAGGTGATAGGGCCATCACCTTAGTCTAAATCATTCACGAAATGCTAGAAATTTGTTCACTTAAAAATGAATTAAATTTAAGATGATGGGATCTTCCTCTAAAATGAAAATTGAGATTAGTCTTTATAGGAAAAACTACTATGAACCCCTTCTTCGTCGGAAGTCATAATATGATCCCTTCTACGTTGGGTAAGTAGTGAGTGTTGACCTATTTTATCTCAACATTATAGTACGAGTAATATCTCGTGATTATGATGGACTAAAAGATAGAATTTACAGAAATTTATCGACCGAGAATTCTAAAGGTAGAATTAGCCAAGAGGTTGGCTTATCAATTTACAGAAATTGAGTCTTGGGATCATTTATATAATTCTTGAGGGAGGTCACTTGTATAAATGCATGAGTCATCGCATTAAACAGTTTTTGCATTAAGACTTAATTTTAAAACGATGAAACTTATCATAATTTTTCTTCTTTTCACAGTTTCTTGAATCCGTTATATAAAGATATAACTGCTAAAATAACAAATGGTTGGACGTACAGACGACCCAATGCCAAGTGCTACACTCGCTCGCGAGTCCTGGCTAAAGATCTTTATGGACAACATGAATCAGTTCACGCGACTGAAGAATGATGGGTCAAACTTTGCGGACTGGGAGGCGGCATTACGGAATGCTGCCATTGCTGACGGTAAGCTCAAGTACTTGACTGAGCCACTACCGACTAACCCAGGCCCCAATGCAGAAGCCAATGCATCACTTGCTTATAGTGATTTCGTAATGGAGGCGGGTGCGATAAAGAACGTACTCATCTTTTCAATGGAATCCAATTTGCAGAGGCGATTCATAGCCCAGGGTGCAAACAAGATTTTCACCACTCTCTCTAACGAGTTCTCGAAAGCTCCGAAGATCGTTAGCTATGAGTATACCTGTCGCTTCTTTGAAGCGAAACTCCTGAAGGGCCAAGCGGTAAGCCCACACATTCTTACTATGATCGAGAATGTCGAGAAGCTGGAGGCTCTTGGTTGTAAAATCGATGAGACGATCATTATTGATCGACTGCTTCATTCACTTCATGATGGTTTTGCCCTTTTCAGGGCAAATTACTATATGAATGACATGAAGAAAAGTCTTCATCAACTCCACTCACTTCTCGTACAGACCGAGAGTGATCTGAAATTGAGTGGGAGCGTGAAACAGGACGTTCTCATGATTAACAACAAGGGTAGGGGTAAGGGCAAGGCTCAAGCTGACCTAGCTGTAGGGAAGCCAAAGTTCAAAAAGCCAGGAAAGGTAAAGAGTGGGCCTGGTGAGACTAGCGGTAGCTCACAAGGCAAGACAAAGAGCAAAGAAAACATGGACTGCCACCATTGCCACAAGACTGGGCATTGGAGGCGGAACTGTCCCGTGTATGCTGAAGACGTAAAATCAGGCCGCGTCACTCCTGTTGGTACGTCATCTTTTATTCATATGATTGAGATTAACCATGCAAGTTTCGGAACTTGGGTACTAGATACTGGTTGTGGTTCTCATCTGTGTCAATCATTTGCAAGGGCCTAAGAAACATCACACTCTCCAAAGGGTGATGTTGGACCTGCGGGTGGTGAATGGAGCTAGATTTGGCTGCTGCGCCGTTTCAGTGAGGGACCTATGTAATCCAACCCCTATTGGATTTTGAGTGTATTGCTGAATAATGTTACTATGTACCCAGTTTGGTCGAAAAACATTATTTTCCGTTTCCGTACTTTAAGGACGGATTTCGTTTGTAATAAAGGATAATAGCTGTATTTTTCTTTAACGATATGATTTAATGGTAAAGCTGTGAATGGAATATATTTTTAGATCAAAGCACAGATGTTATGCATATGAATAGTAAAAAAGCAAAGGTTGGTGACAAAGATCAAACCTATTTATGGCATTGACGTATGGGACACATAAATGAGAAACGTGTGAAGAAGCTCATTGATAATGGGACTATCTCTCCATTTGATTATGAATCATTTGGCACGTGTGAATCATGTCTCATAGGCAAAATGACTCGAATTTCCTTCAAAGGTGTTGGAATGCGCGCTGCTGACCTATTAGGACTCATACATACAGATGTGGGTGGACCTATGTCAATCAACGCTAGAGATGGCTATAGATATTTTATCACTTTCACGGACGATTTAAGTAGATATGGTTATGTCTACTTAATGAAGCATAAAAGTGAGTCCTTTGACAAGTTCAAGGAATTCCAGAATAAGGTTGAAAACCATCTGGATAGAAAGATTAAAGCACTACGTTCAGATCGTGGTGGCGAATATCTTTCGAAGGAGTTGATCAACACCTTAAAGACTGTGGTTTAAACTACAGTTAACTCCACCTGGAACACCACAATTGAATGGTGTGTCCGAACGGAGAAATCGAACATTGCTTGATATGGTTCGATCCATGATGGGTCACACGGTTGTGCCTGACTCATTATGGGGATATGCTCTTTTGTCAGCTGCTCTAATACTTAACCGAAGTCCGTCTAAAGCTGTAGACAAGACTCCATATGAACTATGGAATGGAACGGTCCCTAACTTGTCCTTTATTCGGGTTTGGGGCTGCGAGGCTTATGTCAAATGGAGACCTCGATAAGCCTCGGCCCACGATCGGTCAAGACATACTTTATATTGTTTTCCAAAAGGAAGTTTTGGTCA
>JAIUZE010037223.1:0-13931 GCA_022085475.1 Heliosperma pusillum | reverse complement strand
TATATATATATATATATAAATTGCATCAGGTGAGTCCACATATCTTAGGTGAGTACGTCCCGCGAATCTCAATAATTGGGTCTTATACAAATCAAGGGCTGAGATTAATTCTATCTCATACAATATAAACTTGCACTTCTATTCTAACAACTCATAAATCAATATTAGTTTCTCTCTCTTATCTCATTCTCTCTAAACAAACAACGCTCAACTCTTTTTTTTCTCACCAGTAACTCAACTCCCCTAAAATTTCAAACCTAGTTATAATCTCTCAACTTTCGTTCTTATGAACTTCAAAATATTCAAATCTAATGTTAATTTTTAATTCAGGAATCATTCAGTTGAAAAATGGAATCGAACTTGCGTATCTGTTCATTCGATTAATTGTATAATTTCAATCGATTTCACGGTGACTTCTCGTTGATTTTCGAATTCAACGTATGATTTTATGTACGATTCGACTGAAAGTTATGCGAAATTATGTAAGATTTCGATAATCAATCTGATATTTTATGTGTTCATATTGTTGTTGTCGATTGTTCATGCGATTAATGCCGATTGTAATGTTCATAGTAATTCTGCAAAAAATTAGGGTTATGTCATGGTGAAATTGAGCAGCAATTTTAATTTGTGCTTTGTTAATTTTACGATTGATTTATGTAATAACTTGCGATTATATGAATATTTAAATTTTATTATAATCTCATGTTTATATTGTTCGATTTCGGATTTATGTATGTGTTCATATTGTTTGACAAAAAGTTAAAGTTATGATATTGTGAAATTCATAACTGGATGTGTTTTTAGGAAAAATTGGAGGTATGCAGCGGCGGCGATTAGTTAAGCTAACCGCTGTAAATATACTCGACATATAGTGTAACATTATTACTGTAATATTGTTACTATAACAAAAATACAGTAACATGTGAACAGAAACTAAAATATTGAACTGAAATTGAAATGTTGTACCACATTTTATATTTGATGGTAATGATTATAATCGTGTTTTAGTAACAGTTTAATGTGCTAGAGTAACATTTAATGTGTTACACTAACGTTTTAATGCGTTACAGTAATGGGGAACTTGTTGGCCTTGCGTTAAAATAATATATGGAGAATTTGTTGGCTTTAGATTAATTTATTTCTTGTACAGTTGTGACTGTTTTGATGACGTAATATATCACTGCTTTTGTTCTCTACGCATTGATAAATCATAAATATATCATTATAAACTATTGTAATATTTTGGTTATAATTTTTTCAAAGAATCCTCTTCATTTTTCAGGATTAATAGGACACGACCTTTTATTATTATTATCCATTTCTTTTAAAAGTTCGAATAGTTCGTTTAAAGGTTATTCTCAAATGGGATGCGATGTGCAAACCTTGCACATAGGTATGGGTTCAAACACCATATAACCTATTTATTTTAAGATCGTATTGTAAACCTTTTAAGCGACCATATAACCTAATATATATGACTGATTGTGTGGTCTACACCACTTTGTTAGTTTAGTTTATTGAGAACGTTGTGCATTACTCTTTTTTTTTGTAGTTGACTATGAATTGTAACGGTAGTACTGTAACATCATTTACTCGTTAAAGTAACAATGTTACAGTAACATCATTGATTTATGAAGGTAACACATAAACAATATTAAAAGTTCCAATTGAGTACAAAGTCGTTCAGGTGCTTCTGATATGCTAAAATTAGGTATATGAAATGGCGAAACTAAGTTTCTTTGTGCTCTGTTAAATTAATGTGCAATTTTATGAACTCTTTCATGTTATAAGATCATTTTTATATTATTCACTGTTTATATGTGTTCTTAGTGTTTGTAAAAATAATTTAGGGTTATGATATTTGTTTTTATCGAAATTAGGGTAACTATGAGGATTAAATTAGCTTTTAAAAATACTCGACACATGTTACTGTAACAACGTTCCTGTAAAGTTATTACTCCATGAGAGAAATGAACTTAAAATGTTGTTACAATATTGTATATTTGATGGTGTGTGATTTTTATCAATTATATAAACCTGTTGGTATATAATTGTCATAAAGTCAAAATGATGTTACCGTAATATTGTTAATATAAAATTATCACTGATGATCAACCCCCCAGTTTTTGTATATGTTTTATTTATTAAAGGTTGAATATCTTTTTTAATGTCAGAAATATTGAAGAAGGTTTCAGAAATCAACCAACACAAAAAAGGTGCGCAAACAGACAATATATACAGAAAAGAGCAAGACACATACTAATCAATTATGAAGAAAGGCGTGAACTAAAGAAGGCAACGTTATAGCAGTTGAAATGCTAGTTAAGACGTGTAACATTATATGTGATATGATTTATACTTGTTGTAAACTTTTCACATTAATTGTGATGTATAATTTCAAAACATTTTCGCATATGAAGTCAGTTAGACTTGTTTGTATTCACTTTCCTTTTGTTGTTGAAATGAATAGAAATAGAAATTATTAATATTACTTGCGTGTTACTTTGATGATTCTACTCTGTTATAGTAAACAATGTTACTGTAACTTTGTTACTGTATCATCTTTAACCGCATGAGTGTTACTATAATTGATAAACTGTTGTGTTACAATAACATTTGTTATGTCCAAGTTAGTAATTTGTTTTTGTGTAACGAAGCGCGCGCACTTAGTCGCAATATAATAGAGGAGGGGAGATTTGAACCTGGAACCTATTGTCCACAATACCTCCGTCTTAACCATTAGACTAAGACATTTTCGGTATGTCCAAGCTAGTAATTGTGAAGTGAATAAATATTACTAGAAATTTGGTCTCACGTAGCCCTCATATAATTGGAATTTTCATTTGAACCATTAATCAAAGTAATGAAAGAACATTCATTAACAACAAAATTTACAATAATGGCCAGACAAATACTGTTTTATACAACTAAGCAATACCAAAAATTAACATCATTGTTAAACATCAAAAGCTTTTGCCTTCAACTCCGTAACTGTTTCAGTGGCAGGAAGCACTTCCATCAATTTGTACTCCTTCTCCTGATTATCCTTATTACAAACAGTTTCAGCTTACTCCTCATTCTGATCAGCTACTGCATTTCCCAATTTCAGCAACATATTAATAACGTAACATAAATACAGTAACTGTGTTACCTTAATAGTGTTACAGTAATTGTGATACATATTAATCTCAAAAAGGCGAACATCATAATCACACATAATGTTAAACGTTCTATAAGCTTTTCCACTTGAATAATGTTGCCTTACTCACGCCTATCTTCCTGACTGTTTGTCGGTGTCTTAATCTTCGTGTATATACTATCTCTTTAGCGATCTTTTATTGTGTCATTGGTTGAATTCTCAAACCTTTCTTCAATCTCTTGACATTCAAAACAAAATATTTGAACATTAATAATTAAAACATATACGAAAGCCGATGCTACATCATTATTCATTAGCGATCAACATCATTTATGAGTTTATAACAATGTTACACCATCAAATTTATTTTGGTTGAATCACACAGTATCAAATAGACAAAGTTGTACAACATTTCAATTTCAGTTCAATATTTTAGTTTCATTTCACATCACTATATTATTGTTACAGTAACAATATTACAGTAATAATGTTACACTATATGTCGAGTATATTTACAACGGTTAGCTTAACTAATCGCCGCTGCTGCATACCTCCAATTTTCCCTAAAAACACATCCAGTTATGAATTTCACAATATCATAACCTTAACTTTTTGTCAAACATTATGAACACACACATAAATCCGAAATCGAACGATATAAACATGAAATTATAACACGATTCAAACATTCATATAATCGAAAATTCTTACATAAATCAATCGTAAATTAACAAAGAACAAATTAAAGTTGCTGCTCAATTTCACAATGTCATAACCCTAATTTTTCACAGAAATACTTTGAACATTACAATTGATATTAATCGCATGAACAATCGACATTAATCGTAAGACAAGTCGACAAAATCAATATAAGCACATACAATATGAGAATGAATATCAACATTATACAACAAGACTAATCTAAATCGAAGATAAAAACTAAAATAACGTTGATTTTTACCTCTTCGTTTTGTGTGTAATCAAGGAGAAAGATGATGAGAAACATGTTTGATTTTGATTTTCAATTGATTTCACAGATTTGTTCTTGAATTTTGGTTATCTTTAGGGTTTTTGTTATTTTGGGGGAAGTTGTTTGTCAGTTACTAGAAAAAAAAAGTAAGTTTCTAGAGAGAGAAAATTTTATGAATATTGTTAGAGGTGGATGGACGACACTTCTCATTTATTATCTTGACAGATTTTTTGAAGGGACGTGGCTGCACGAGAGCGCTTGGATCTTGTTGATCCAATGGTCCTAATTGATAAGACCGTACTCACCTAAGAAGCTAGACTCACTGGATGCTCACTATATATATATATATATATATATATATATATATATATATATATATATATATATATATATATAGAGTCTGAATCCGGTGAGGCAATAAATTATGGCGAGGCAGCCTGCCTCACCAAACTTCTCACTGGCGATTGATAATCATTTATTTCGTTGGGCTGACAAATAATTCCTTTGGCCCAAATACCAAAAACAATCAACGTTGAAATTGGGCTGACAAATAATTCCCTACGAAATTCACAATTTCTCTCTGCTTCTTCGTAAGAACATACGACACCATCAACGTTCAATCAATTTCTCAATTCACAATTTCAATCAGTTTCTCTCTGCTGCGATTCTACGAAATTGGGCATCGATATTATTGAAACAACACAAGACAACGTGAGCTTAGCAAAATTCAGAAGAAAATTTCAATTAATTTTCAGGTAATTTCATACTTTTATCAAAATTGAGCATATTCATAAAATCGTTGATTAATTTAGGATATAAGTCTCGATTTTCATCAAAATTTAACTTTTTTTATTAACCTCGTCATTTCTTATTAATTACAACGTTGATTTTGACGTTTTGCAGCTCTAATTGTTATGGAGATTGTAGATATTACAAATAATAGTTCTATTGAAACAGGTATATGTTTTGCCGCTTTCATTTCGATTTTGTGAATTTAAGACTTGGTGTTTATGGTTGCTCTGTAATAAAGATTTGATTTTGGGATCATTATAATACTTGTTACGTTTGTTTGTGAAAAAAAATTTCCTTCTTTAAGTAGGGCATCTGTTTGTGAATCCTACAGCCAAGGTTTGTGAGTGTGGGATCTTAGTTTGTGAAACTCTTATGAAAACTCATGAAAGCGATTTGAACAATTTATGATCAAGTTTCACAAAAAAAGATATAAGATTCACAAAATAGCCACTAGGATTCACAAAATAAGACATGATTTTGCGAAACTTATAATAATCGTTCCGTCATGTTGAGTATTTAATTACAGCTAAGTTTTGTGAACCTTGACTTTTTATGTTGTGAAACTTCGACCTAAGTTTGTGAAACTACTTGAAAATTAGGATTTTTCCTTCTTTAAGTAGGGCATCTTTTTGTGAATCCTACGCCTAAGATTTGTGAATGTGGGATCTTAGTTTGTGAAACTCCTATGAAAACTCATGAAAGCGATTTGAACAATTTATGATCAAGTTTCACAAAATAAGATATAAGATTCACAAAATAGCCACTAGGATTCACAAAATAAGACATGATTTTGCGAACCTTGACTTTTTATGTTGTGAAACTACTTGAAAATTAGGAATTTTTCTTCTTTAAGTAGGGCATCTTTTTGTGAATCCAACAACCAAGGTTTGTGAATGTGGGATCTTAGTTTGTGAAACTCCTATGAAAACTCATGAATTAGGAATTTTCCTTCTTTAAGTAGGGCATCTTTTTGTGAATCCAACAGCCAAGGTTTGTGAATGTGGGATCTTAGTTTGTGAAACTCCTATGAAAACTCATGAATTAGGAATTTTCCTTCTTTAAGTAGGGCATCTTTTTGTGAATCCAACAGCCAAGGTTTGTGAATGTGGGATCTTAGTTTGTGAAACTCCTATGAAAACTCATGAAAGTGATTTGAACAATTTATGATCAATTTTATGATCAAGTTTCACAAAATAAGATATTAGATTCACAAATTAGGCACTAGGATTCACAAAATAAGATATGATTCTTGAATATGAGACTTGATTTGATGATTTTTTTCTTCTTAGGTGTTGATTCCAATGCGAACTCCAACAGAGAGAATAATGTTTCTGTTAATGCTCGTCTGGGTTCTGGTGAGGCTTCTGGTTCTAATGTTGGTTATGGTGAGGGTGGTGAGGGTTCTAATGTCTTAACAACCCCTACAGTATTCACTATGTCTCCTATTTTATGTTACACACCGGGTGGCAGTGAGGAATAGATAAGTAGAGTTGAAGAGAAGTTTACACCTGTGATCGGCAAAAGATTTGTGAGCATAGAAAAAGCGATGAAGTTCTATGAAATTTATGCTCTTGCTTCTGGGTTTGAATCAAGAAAGTCTTCAACTAAGAGATCCCGAGATGGCGAGGTTCGAACAAAAGTCCTTCTTTGCCATCGTGAAGGTTTTAATAAGAGGAAGAGACGCCCTATAATCGGTATAATCGGTGAAAAATCTGACGCTACAAGTGGTGCAAAATCCACTGCTAAATCCGGGGTTAAATCCGGAGCTAAATCTGGTGCAAAATCAAGCGGAGGCGGAGATGAAACTGAATGTTCTAGTAGGCAAAAATTTACCAGAATAACAAAAATTAAAAGGTGGAGTTGTAAAGCAATGATCAAATTCGTAGTCGATGGAAAGGCGTACAAGGTTGAACAATTCCATGAGGCTCACAATCACGAATTGATTTCGGTTAAAGATAGGGAATTTCAGAAACTTGCCGAAAATCTATCTGAGTATCATAAGCAAACTATAATCAACAATTCGAAAAAAACTATTTGTTTATCGAGCATACTTCAAAGGCAGAGAGCTACACACAAAATGAGAATACATAATTTGTTTATAATTATACTAAGACTACTGACGAGTTCAAACATAAAAGCACTTTCATTTCTAGAGCTTTAGAAATGAAAAAGAGCAACGAGGGGGACACTTTATCACTTGGCCATGATGCTAGATTGATTCTCCTGTTGCCGCTGATTGTTAAGTGGCCTCCTGAACAGCATAATATGTGGCTCTGGACGGTGAACTGCATAGTGCACCCATCCACGGCTCTGCTGAACCCCAATTGCCCTCCATTCATTCTGATACACATCAAAATTACACCCAGAAAACTCCTGTAAGATTTCTATAGTTTGCGTTCACAATTTCTCCATATGTGTTTAATTTACAGTTCTAACACATTCACAATTCGATTACGTCATATACAACAGTTACTTTGAATGATGAAAAAACAATTAAGAACTCCTAAATCATCAATAAGGGGAAAGTGCGTTGTCAGAACACCTCTTTCAACCACCGCCCGCCACCTAACTCCACTTCCAACCAATATAATCATCAATAAGGGGAAACTACTGAACTCGCCCCAATCAACTTTCAATCACCAACCACCGACGACTTTCAGTGCTGTATCCCTTAACCAGTACACCCCAATCAACCTTAACTAATTCTCTATTCACATCCACCTTTAGATTATTCAAAATCACTTCACAAGAAACATAACCCCCAAATATGTTTATTCCACGACTCACTTTCTGATTAATTAAGTTGGGGTTTGCTCAATTTCTACGCCTTTTCTTCATTTTACTTTCAAATTTAAACCATTGTTGATCTAATTCACTCATGATCATATTACTTGTGAACAACAATATGCAACACACAATTCTAACCCACTCACAACTCTTGCGTGTTTGGTTGGACGATGAAGGAAACAAAATAGACGCCAATCACAACAACAACAAGAAGCAAATACATGAACACAACTCTCCATTTCGCAGATTAAAACAATAGACCACGAAAACTGGTGCATCTCTTATCTCCCCTTATAAGATTTTTTCACACAAGCCATTATCGACGTAGCTCAAGAACACAAGCCATATAAGAATAAGACATCCTAAACTCCCATTTCAGCCACGGTATTTGCAGTAACAACATCAACAATCAATAACAGAATAAAAACCACTTCCTCCGTCTCTCTACCTTTGACTAAAATATCCGTCACAATAATAAAAAAAGATAAACAAATGATTGAGACATAAATATATCCGCAAATCTAACAATCATACGAAAGGATGAAGAAAAAGCGAAACTCTAAAAATTAAAAATGTAAAAGAAAAAGAAAGAAACCTCAGAGAGAAGTCGATTCTTGGGAAGAAGCTTGGCGACCTCAGGAGGAAGAACAACATGCCTACAAATTGAAAATTTTCCCCAAAATCATCAAATAATAACAAAATCCCCAAATTTATTGAAACCCTAATTTAATTAGAAGAATTAATCACCAAATCAAAAATTAGGATGAGAAAAAGGAGGAATTGACGAAGCTTGAGATCGAAAATGACGAAGCTTGAGATCGAAAATGGAGGAATTGTGGAAATGGAGGAATTGAGCAGCGTAATTTATTTGGAAATGGAGGAATTGTGGAAATCGAAAATGGAGTGTGGAAATGGAGTGTGGAAGAGAGAGAAGGAGTTTAGAAATTGAGCAGCGTAAATGAGGAGTAATGAGGGAAAATTTCAGGTGGTCATAAGTTTTGTAGGGGGCACGTGGCACAATCTGAAGTGTCCATATGTTTTAGATCCGATGGTTAGGATGGGTACAGCTGTCTCACCCTAAGAAGGGTGCCTCACATGATTCAATTTATATATATATATATAGAAATTGCATCCGGTGAGTCTACATATCTTAGGTGAGTACGTCCCGTGAATAAGGACCATTGGATCTTATAAGAATCAAGGGCTGAGATTTAACTATTGATCAAGTATATAAACCTAGAACTCAATCTAACCTCCCATAATACATTACCACTTTCTCTCTCTTCTTTCATCTCCCTTCTTCAAATAAATTTGCTCTCCAACTGCTGCTATTTATCACGTACACAATCTCCCCAAATACTTTAAACCTAATTTTCTAGCAATTCATGTTCAATTAATCTTATCAACTTTATCGATTCAAGGAAAACACAATTTTCTTCATTCAATCAATTCAATTAAATCATGAATCTAGCAATTCAGGATTGAATATTTTTAATGGTTTCAATGATTTTTAACAACATAAACAAACTCCGATTCCAAACCTTCAATTGAGATCGCATATTTTCGTCGCATATCTTCAATCAATTTCCAGGTTTGTCCTAAAAATTCTTAATCAATTACAGCAATTTGAGTTTGTTATTTAGTTTTGAATTTCTGTTATTGATTTTCATCTTATAATTTATCTGTACAGTTGATTTTCATGAGATGATGCGCGATTTTATGAATTGTTTCGCCTTGTAACATCAAATTTATATTATTTACTGTCTATTATTCATGTTCGTAGTGTTTGTCAAAAAAATTGGGTTGCTTGTGACATTGTTTTATTCATACCTTGAATTGTTTCATCAAAATTGGGGCAATTAACTCCGTGTATTAAATAAGCTTTCGTAAAATACCCAACACCTGTTAATGTAATAGAATTACTGTAACATTATTACTATATGACAGTACTGAACTTGAAATACTGTCACAATATTGTATTTTTGATATTGTGTGTTTTTTTCAATTAAATTTTTAATTTTTCTCAACGATTTTTCATCTCAGTTACACATTTGATTGTTGACCCCTAGTTTGCTTGTGTTTCAGAGTTCATGAAAATTGTGTTTTACGTCACAATTATGATTCGATTTTAATTTCAGTTATTGTTGACTTTTAATTGATATGTGTTTAATAATCAGCAATTATAATGCAATCGAAACAAGAACTTTAGGATTGATGATGAAATTTCAATCTCTTATTTTGTAATAGTCATTAGAGATCAGATAAACCTTATGTCAATCAATTTAGATTATATTTTGAAGTAATTGCATGCTTCGTTTAACTTCGTTACGATAATGAATATAATCGTGTTATTACAGTAACAGTTTAATTTGTTACAGTAACAATTATGATTCGATTTTAATTTCAGTTCTACGTGTTACGGTAACAGTGTAATGTGTTACAGTAACTGGGAACTTACTGACCTTGTGATACAATAATGCTTGGAAAATTTGTTGGCGTTAGAAGACATTCATTTCATGTACAGTTGTATGTGACTGTCTTGATGGCAGGATAACATCATTTTTGTTCTCTGAGCATTAAGAAACCATAAATAGATGACATTATAAATTATTATAATATTTTTGTTATAAATTTTTCAAATAACCCTAGTCATTTTCCAGGATTAATAGGAGGACAAGACCTTTATTGTTATTCATTTTATTTAAAAGTTCGAATAGTTAATTTAAAATCTATTAGCTCAAATGGGAGAGCGATGTGCAAATCTTGCACATAGGTATGGGTTCAAATCCCATATAGCCTATTTATTTAAAGATCGTATTGTAAACCTTTTAAACGGCCATATAACCTAATATGACCAATTGTGTGATCTCAACCACTTTGTTAGTTTAGTTTATTAGAGAATGTTATGCATTCCTCTCTTTTTACTCATTGTAATGGTGGTACTGTAACGTCATTTACTCATCAAAGTAACAATGTTACAGTAACATGGTTACTGGTTACTGGTTACTGTAACATAATTGACTCATCAAAGTAACACGGAAACAATATTAAAAGTTCCAATTCTAATTCATTTAATTAACAAAAGGCAAGTGAATACAGATCTGTCCAGGTGCTTCTGATATGCTAAAATGTTTGCCAACAACACATCACAATAATGTGAAAAGTTTACAATAAGTATACATCATAATTACGCATCAAAATCTGACAACAATGTTAATAGTGTCAACTAGCATTTCATCTTCAATAACGGTGCATCTTCATGCTTATTTTCATGACTGATTAGCCAGTGTTGTGCTCTATTTTGTATATATAGTCTCTTTGCGCGCCTTTCTTTTGTGTTGGTGGATTTCTCAAACCTTCGTCTGCAAATTTTCTGACATTCAAAACAAACTATTCCACCATTAATAACTAAACATATGCAGAAGGTGTGGTCCATCATTAATAATAAATTTATAGTAACGATATTACAGTAACAATATGACGGTGACATCATTTGTGAGTTTATTACAATGTTATGCAATCAAATTTAATTGGAAAAAACAGACAACATCAAATGTACAATGTTGTATCAGTTTTTCAAGTTCATCTTTATCATAAAGTAATAATGTTACAGTAACGCTATTACAGTAACATGTTTCGAGTACAGGTATGAATTTCACGAAAACCTCAATTTTCACGAAAACAAGTACATGTATGAATTTCACAAGGTTATAACCCTAATTTTTTTTACAAACATTATGAATACATACAGCCGACAACAAACAACAAAATAATATTATAACATGATAACCAATCAACAATTAACAGTTTGAACGAAACATTAACCCTAACTTTTTGTTGAAAATGAAAAGCAAAATAATTAAATAGAAAGTAAAACATGAAAAAAACACGAAATTAATTAACAAATTCGTTATATCATTCAAAATCAACAATAACAACAAGCAGATTTAATTTCGAATTATATGATAACTTCTATCATAATAATAAAAAAGAATCTAACTAAATCGAATAAAGATAATCGATTTATACCTCTTCATTATGTTTGAAACGGAAGTAATGGATTCACAATTGAACAACCTGAATATCTTGAGTTGATTTCTGGAAGATTTCACTGAACATTTCGATTGATGTTGTTTTTTTTTTTGTAAGGAGAAGAGGTTGAGTAAAGTTATGAACATTCAAGAATTTTTGTCAGTTAGGTAAGAAAAAGGAGAGAGAGTTTGTAGAGAGAGAAAATTTATGATGACAATGAGATGCACATGAATGACGGCTGCCTTTTATTTTCTTAACAAATTAGTTGGGGGGACGTGGCTCAACGAGAGTTGTTGGATCTTGTTGATCCAATGGTCCTTATTGATAGGACCGTACTCACCTAAGAAGCTAGACTCACCGGATGCTCGCTCTCTCTCTCTCTCTCTTCTTAAGGCCTTGAAGTTACACTTTTAAGGCTTGAAGTTTTACACTTTTAGGCTTGAATTACACTTTTAAAGTCTTGAAGTTACACTTTTAAGGCTTGAAGTTACACTTTTAAGGCTTGAAGTTACACTTATAAGGCTTGAAGTTACACTATTAAGCCTTAAAGTTACACTTTTTCAGATCTAAAAAACTACCAGTTTTTTTTTTTTGTGTTTAGTAGTTTCACTGAAGTTACACATATAATGACTAAAGTTACCTTTTTAGTAACTGATGTTACTCATATAATGATTAAAGATACACAATTTTTTTTGGTTAAGTTACACTTTTTTTTTTATGTTATGTTTTTTTTTCCAAATTTGTTATGTTTATATTTATTTATTTTAGATTTTGTATGATTTTAGTATGATAGATAGTATTATTTTAGTATGATTTGATTTCAAATTTATTTTTTATATGTTTTAAGTTACACAGTTACACTATTATGTTTTGATTTTAGTATGATTGATGGTGTATTTGGACTAGAGTTATACTATTTTGGATTGAAGTTACAATAGTAATGACTAAAGATAACATGTCTTAAAATTTCATTATTAAAAATTGAAGTTACACTTTTAAGGACTGAAGTTACACTTTTAGGGACTGAAGTTACAATATTAAGATACTGAAGTTATACTATTAAGAGACTTAAGTTATGCTTGAAGTTGTACAATTAAGAACTGAAGTTATATTAGTAAGGACTAAAGTTACCAAAATATGCCTTAAAGTTAAATCAACTTAAATTAAAATTTTCAAATGACTAAAGTTACCTAAACATGTCTTAAAGTTACATACTTATGTCTTAAAATTAAAGTTACACAAATACGGTTTGAAGTTATACTTGTAAAGACTGGAGTTACACTCATAAAAAAGGTTCAAATCATATAAATTGTCTTAAGTTACAAAAATTCAAATTTGTACCGTCGAAATCACATTTTAGCTTGAAGTTACACAAATAATGGTTGAAGTTACAATCAGAAAATGCTAAAATCACATAAAATTGTCTTAAAGTTACATAAATTCAAATTTATATAGTCGAAATCACATTTTAGCTTGAAGTTACACAAATAATGGTTGAAGTTACACTCAGAAAAAGGTTAAAATCACATAAACTTGTCTTCAAGTTTCATAAATTCAAATTTATGTCGTCGAAATCACATTTTAGTTTGAAGTTACATAAATAATGGTTGAAGTGACACTCGTAATGACTGAAGTTACACTCATAAAAAGTCTAAAATCACATAAACTTGTCTTGAAGTTTCATAAATTCAAATTTATGTAGTCGAAATCACATTTTAGTTTGAAGTTACATAAATAATGGTTGAAGTGACACTCGTAATGACTGAATTTACACTCATAAAAAGTCTAAAATCACATAAACATGTCTTGAAGTTTCATAAATTCAAATTTATATAGTCGAAATCACATTTTAGTTTGAAGTTACATAAATAATGGTTGAAGTGACACTCGTAATGACTGAAGTTACACTCATAAAAAGTCTAAAATCACATAAACTTGTCTTGAAGTTTCATAAATTCAAATTTATATAGTCGAAATCACATTTTAGTTTGAAGTTTCACAAATATGTGCTGAAGTTACACTCACAAATCTCAGAAATTCAAAAGTGCTCAAAATTGATTAACTAAAGGCTAGAGAGAGAAAGTTAATTAATTAGTGCATAGGTAAATGATTAGTGTTAAGTGTGTTTTTGTCTCTACAATCTCATCCATCCATCTCCCTCATCCAATGGCTAGGATGAGGACTCATGGACTCAAAAAAATGGGTGGA
>JAIUZE010037220.1:0-10460 GCA_022085475.1 Heliosperma pusillum | reverse complement strand
TTTCCTATGTAGGTTTATGTTAGGTACTTGTTCATAACATGAAAAGCATATCATATATGTTAAGGTTTTGTATTTTCCATATACATTGCTTTTATGTTAGTCATGTTTAATTAAACTCGACATTTCGTGGCTGGGAGGACTCGGAGTTACTCCCCACTGACTGTGGCTTCCGTGTTTTTATTTAATGCGGTCGAACAGGTGGTGATGCATATTTGGGGTACATTGACGAGCTAGCGAGCGAAGTATTTACCTTGGACCTATATTCGGGTCTTAGATTGTATATTATTATACACTCTTTTATTTCCGTATTTATACGGGAGATATGTCTCCCGTCTTGTATATTCTTTTGTATAATATTATTTCCGTTTTGTAATGACCCTTTTTATTTTATGACACCTTTGTATTGTATTTTCATCTTTTATCTAGTTTAAATTATTTTTTTTCTTTCCGCAAATTTGAGGGTGTCACATTGCTTTTATGTTATTCATGTTTAATTAAACTCGACATTTCGTGGCTGGGAGAACTCGGAGTTACTCCCCACTGACTGTGGCTTCCGTGTTTATATTTAATGCGGTTGGCAGGTTTGTGATGCATACTTTGGGTACATTGACGAGCTAGCGAGCGAAGTATTTACCTTGGACCTATATTCGGTTCTTAGGATTGTATATTATTATACACTCTTTTATTTACGTATTTATACGGGAGATATGTCTCCCGTCTTGTATAATTCTTATGTATAATTTTATTTTTCCTTTTGTTATGAACCTTTTTATTTAAGACACCTTTGTTTATTTATTTAAATTATTTTTTTTTCTTTCCGCAAATTTGAGGGTGTCACATAGCATCTTCAATGCTTTACATAAATCAAGAAATAGTCTTCAACGGGGTCTTCTAAGTCTCTACCTAGTATTATAATACAAAAAGATATAGATTTCACATACTAAAGAAAGACGGACGATTTGAATAAGTGGGAAAGGTGGAGACTTTCATACCTTGAAAGATAGAGGAAGGTGAGAGGATTACAAAGCATACGGATCTAGATTTAGTTAAGAAATGAAGGTTTTATGAGAGTTTTAATAAAGGAGTTTAAGGTGGGTATTAATGGTGGAAATTTCAGAATTTTAGAGAGAGGAAAGAGAAGATAAAATATGAAAAATTATATGGAGGGGAAGAAGTGAGGTACGTTTGTGAGGTGCAATGAAACCTAATAGAGGTCCAATAAGACCCGATTGGCCCAATAACAAAATTGAGTAGATCCTTACTAAAATTTCGTGTAGAATTCAAATATGAACTCAAAGCGGGGCAAAAACATACGACTTTTACTAAATTACATAATTTACTAATTAAATCTTATCTCAAGGCTAATTAATAATAATAATGATAATAATAAAATATTATTAAAAGCTAATCGCGAAATTTGCAGGTGTTACACCTTGTGTCGATGGCTTTAGTCGATCGACTGTAAGATAGGTCGATAACCTGAAGGGGTGGTCGATCGACAGCGTAGGTCGGAGGCCCATTTTTGATCGACTGAATGTATAGTCGATCGACTAAGTCTGATGGTCGATCGACCAAGCACAAGTTCTCCTTTGCTTTTATCTATTTGAACGTGTGACCTACCGTTAGAATCTTAAGAGTGAAATTTATAACCTCAAATTAAAATAACTGAATTTTCATGTATTGTACTTGAGTTCTTACCGTTTGAAGTTGACCCTTACTTTAGACAGATTCCAAACGCGATGTTTTAGGAGAGGGGTTTACGATCTTGTTGATTACGCTTATAGATATTTGTTTTAGTAATTTATTAAGATGTATTACCACATGTTTGACATTATAATACTTGGTTTATTTCCCTTTCACAAATATTTCGTCATGCCCATGCTTATAATCTATCATTCTATACTATGCATTGTTATACATGTTGTATGGCTTAGATCATTTCTTTGGAGATTAGACTTAGGTCTTGAATGACTTAGTGTTAGAGCTTAGGCTTGAGTTTTGATTGAATTAGTATGAGTATGACGATGTCGTTGGGAATTGGACGCTTGCGTTCTTCGACCCGGCCGTCAAATGTTATATTTACGCGCCCTTGGTGCCATGGAAATGCTTTAAAGGTAACCTCTGACCCGGTCATTGATTGGTAGGTGCCTTGGATATGCTTTAAAGGTAGCTGGTGCATCATGCATTTGCTTATAGTATTGCGGACATGCTTGAAAGATAGCCTATGAGCCGGATAGTTATGTGTCTTGTTTGGACAAGCTTTAAAGGAAGCTGTTGCGCCAGCCGCTTATTCGTCGTATCTCGGACATGCTTTAAAGGTAGCCTCTGAGCCGGATACTTATGAATTGTGTCTTCACCATGCTTTAAAGGTAGCTGCTAAGCCACACACTTGGTTGTCGTCGAATACTTGTATGATATTGTTAGCTTGGATGATCCTATTAGAACTTGGAGGTGAGATAAAAGCCTCCTAGTATCAATATGATTGACTGATTGTTGGTTTACTTGTCGTGTTTGGTAATTACGCCCCCTGAGATTATGTTTTATTACTTGTTACGTCTTCCCATGGTAATAAGAAGTCGTTGAGTGGTTAAATTACCGTATATCTTTTGTTATTTCTCACACGTGTTTATATGAAAGCCACTCACGTGTTTGAGCTGCTTATGTGATATCATTGTGTAATATGGGTAGGAGGACATCTAGTTACTCTCCACTAACTATGCCATTCATGTTTCATGAATGACAGCTGAAAGGTCGGTGCTATTTGGGGTTTTGAGACGAGTGAGCTATCAAGCGTTTTTGAAGCAACGATATACCTTTTAAGTTGTAGTTGGAACCTGTCCTTTATGGACTTGTGTTTGTAGTTGTATCGATGGACCGAGATCCCTTGATTATGTTTGTAATTTGTATTAAAACTCATTTGTTTTATTAAAGCTTTTAAATTCATTTAATTTATTCAGTTTAATATTTAAGTGACCCTTGAGGTTATTTATTATTGTTTTTTTTTAAATCTATGTGTATCTGCTGCCAAATATGTGTTTATAATTATTGCTTTACCGCAGGTTCTTACAGTAGGCGCCCTCGATCCAAACCTTGGCCCTCTTACTTTTGAAAGTGTAACCGCATCGAGTTTAAAAGAGAGTGGGTAGCTAGAGTGGTATGCTATGTGGTTATTAATTGATTGTTATTATGTGATTTGAGTTTATTGGTAGATACAGATGAATAGTTTGAAATTTGTGAGACTGTTATGAGAACGACATGAGCCGCGTGGTGTTGTTAAAAGGATTCAAATGATGATGTGGTGACGGTAGGTGTGATGGGAGATAAACCATAAGTAACGATCAGATTATTGTGTAGATTGAAATATTGAGTATGTTTTTACTTGTATTGAGGATTATGTTGTGTAATAATAGTTCGTGTACTATGAACCAATATGTATGATCAATTCAAAATATATTGCATAAAGGAATACTAATGTATTGACATGTTAAACGAAGAAGTTGAGTATGACATGGAGTATGCTTAAAATGAATGAAATATGTGAACTTGTGTGGAATTTATAAATTATGTTGGTAATATGAATAGGTTTATGTAGTAGCGTGATAAAATGTCTTTTATGTGCAGCATTGCATTCAAGATAAAGTATGAGCATATTGAGATTGATTGGTCTTTACTATTAATAGTTTGAGCACAACTTATCAAAGTAATGGAGAAAAGAACTTGTGTTAGAGGAACAAATTATTGCATGAGACCAAACATGTGTTACCGATTAGGCTAATAAGATTATTGACATGTAAGGTAATGGAATCGGGCGCATATGTTATTACATGTGCTAGGATGAAAACGATCTGCAAATTACTTCTAATTGATATCATAAAATTAGTAATATGTAAATAGCTTGATAGTCAATGATATGATTTGATGATTTATGATCTAATACGAACGAGTTAAATGTGATATGTGAGGATGTATATAAACCTTTTGTTACGGATTATGGCTTGTTAAGTTGTTGGCATCTCTTGTTGATATAGGAATGAGAATGGTTGGATTTGGTATGCAAAAAAGTATAGGGAAAGAAAGTTGAGAAACCGTTTGGTGAAATATTGTGGTTGAAATGTGTTGTTATGTGATATTCTGAGCTAGTAATATGGACTATGTTTGGTGAAATTATTGTTAGGAATGGTATGGGGAATACTATTATGATATGAGTTTTGACTATTAGGGAAGTAGTATGATGGAAGTTATAGACTTGGTACGGTTATTCGCGTTATATTTGAGATTACTAATTGTAAGAGGTATTGATGGGTATGTGGTTTTAATATATGTATGCAGTTTTGATATAATTTGAGCTTACGGTATTAAGCTAGTTGGTAAATTGTTGAGGTATTTGACACGAGGTTGTTGATGCATTTTATAGAGAGTTGGAGTGCTAGAATGGTGTTTTGACATTGTGGATGGTTCTTGGGGTGATTTATTTGACAACAGGTTAAGGTATTTTGTGGTGATCGATCTGGGTTTGTTACGGTAATAATACATTGTGTAGGTGATGGGGGCTGGGTGTGTATGAACGGTGATATGATATTATATTACGCACCTAGGAAAGAAATTCTATGAACTAGTTATACGATTTGGGTGAGGTTGTTAAAAGAGAATTGTGGTGACGACTGTGAATTACTATGATGCGGTATTGGCTAAAGCAATAGAATGTTGGATTAACCTGAATGTTATAAAATGATCCGTGCAATTGATAGGGGGAATGAAGAGCAAGGTAAGTAAGGTTAATTGATTACTAGGTTGATGTATAGGTAAGTTCCGGAGATAGATGTTGTTTTATGTGTTGGTAGTGCAACAAGGAATTTATTAGTATTTGAGATATTATTGGCTAGGAAACTTCACGATTTTTCTTTTTAGGAGTGAAGAGAAGGTGATCCAACTAAATCTTTAAATTTCGATATAAAATTACTTATGTGTGTTGATTACGATTTACTTGAGCGTATGTTATTGAACATGGTATTTACTTGTATATGTTTTTGCTACTTGTATATGTTTTTATATAATATGAAGTGGCAATCATATGTTGAGTATAGTACTTCTACTTAATCGTGCGTTGTGTCGGTTTTGTGTAATAGGGTAGTACTTCTACTTAAGTCGTTAGTTTTATAAAATTCTCTTTTACTTTTATTAGTTATAAGATTTTAAATTGATAATTTTTGATTTCGTAGCTTTAAATTAATGTTAAATTTAATTTAGTCGCATTTTAGTCTGTTATGAACCCATAATCAGACTCTACTCAAAAATTCGAGTGGGTAAATACCCACCTTGAATATTAGGACTATTACTACTCACCTTCTAAAAAAAACCACTATAAAACTCCACCTTCACCCTTATAATTTTCACCAACTTTCTATCACCTTCATCTTCTTCAGTAACTCAAAACCTCCATAACTAAAATGCTTAAGACGGATGTCATTTCTTCGTCTTTCAACGAAACTTCACGATTTTTACATCATTATTCTCCTCTCATTCTCCTCTTCCTTTTCATACCATAAAATCTCCTATTCCTCAGACTTTTTACAAAACCCATCATTTAGATCTAAACTTAAGACGGACATCACTTCTTCGTTTCTTAACGGAATTCAATTCCGTTTAGTATTTTAGAATCCTCTCACCATCCTTCTCGTTTGTAGCTAATAAAAGATTGAAAATTTTAACTTTGGTTTAAGAAAATTTTCCAAAATTTTGGTTATGGCTTCCAATCATATTAATTGTCGTCAAGGGCGGAATTTTGAAGAATTGGGTCAAGGGAATCTGTTGGTATCACTAGCTTACTTAAGGATTGCTTAATTGGAGTGCTAATAAGGTAATGTTGACGGGTTACTTGATATCACCTTTTTAAGTGTATTCTTTTCGTTTTAGACTAGTATTTATGAGAAAAATGAGTTCTTTATTAGCTTTTCATATGAATTTATACTCTCATATGTTAAAATGTTGAATTATCTTTCATATATTTTATTATGGTGAAAGTTAGTATTGGTTGTACTAATTCTCCTTTTAACTGTATGAAAATGCTTTAAAGACACTAATGACGGTTTAATTCATGTATGTTGGATGTGTTGATACCCAAATGTTGCGTGGAATGTTCATTGATGGTTTATGTTGATTATTATAAATGGGTTTGAGTTTTGTATGTTTGGATGTTGGTTTAGGCAATTTCAGAGTAAAGGAGCCACAGTCGGCCGACCGGCCGCCGGTCAGTCGCCTGGTCGCCGATGAGGCAGTCGACTGGGAGCCCCTTGTAACCTCTTGTTTCATTTCGTGATTTTTGGAAGAAGAACAAGTCCCAGCTGGTTATGGCCGACCGGGTGGGAGTCCCATGTATATTACATCGTATTTTCGAATAATTGTAGGTGTCCTAGCTCGCCTACCGGCCGCTGGTGGGCCGACCGGCTGGGTACCCCTTGTACCCTTTTGTGAAATTTTGGAGTGTGGCCTATGTCCTAACCGGCTGACCGGCTCGGGCCCATATGTTATTTCCTTTACTCTTTTCTCATATAAAATTCACATGAGACGGTTTGTGACAACCCTCGCGAATGCGGAAATAAAACATACATGCATGTGAATTATATAGCGGAAATATGCAGTTTTTAAAACTTTTATACATGCAAGAAGAAGTATACGAGGAGTGTCAAATATTACAAACTAAAGTATGAAATACAACAAAGAGACGAAGTCTCTCAAAATGTTATAAATGTCAAAGTGTTTAGCAAACTAGCTAAAATCGTCTAGAGGTGTTTCAATCCAGGGACAACGCTCGCTAGCTCACACCCGAACACACAATACCAAGAAAAAAGTCATCCATGCAAGCAACCTGTTCATCCAAGAAAAACATGAACGCCACAATCAGTGGGGAGTAACTCCGGGTTCTCCCAGCCATATCACATTAAACGTACATAAAAGGAAATACAAAAGTAGAAGCATGCATATATAGATATACATTTGAATTACGATGAGAATAGATAGGCAATTCGATATTTAATGATAAGAGCATATGGAATACAAATCCAAATCCATCATGTTATACAAAGACTCGGGGAAGACACTCTTAGGCAACCGAATACGCTCACTAGGTCTTACATCTCACCGTTAGCGGTATAAGTTTGATAAGATTGAGACTCGACAAACAAACCATTCCAAGTCATGGTATGATCATGAATAATCCATCATGTAATCATCCATCCAAACACAACAATACATTGACAACCTCTCTCACGGTAAATGAAACGCACTAGCACCGTGTACATGGCAAGTATGATTAAAAGGCATCCACGAGATAAACATTTACGTGAACGAATACACGATAAGATTTCGTATATGTGGAATAATTTCCTCCGGTAGGACGACGATAATAATACGGTCCTAGTCTAAACCTGGCCAGACTCTCGGAATAACGTGTTCCGATTCGACATGTGATAAATGAAAGTCCATAGACCTTAATTAGACTCCTCTAATTAGTTACTAAATTACTTGTTAATTTAGTATTTAATGATCTATGTAACATGCATGCAAATATAAAGACATTTATATAAGAGAACAAATTTCCTCACATTGATATGGAAAATATATGGGCACAACAAGAACTCCTTCTTGTTGTTCTTGAGCTATAATTAAGGATGAACACAAGTAATCTCCAAACTAGAAGATCTCCTCTAAGTTGCACCAAGATGAACCCAAATAATCTACTCTTATTATTAACTAGATAATAAGATAGATATTATACTACTAATATTAGACTATATTACTACACTAGTAATACTTAGGAAATATTAGTATATGAGAGTTTTAGTGAGAAGATGAGTTTTGAGAGATGAATGATAAAATAAGCAAGAATGAAGAAGAAAAGAAATGAACAACAATTGTTCTATATATAGCCACAAGGGCCGGTTTTCACATCACCAAATGAGTGATATTTTCTTCTTATTTTATTGCCATGCAAAGTGGTAATGTGTTGTAGTGAATAAAATGATTTTAGGTTTACTATTCATGTCATAAGCACATGTTGCTTGTGAGTATGAATAAGAACAACCATCATCACTATCCACTTCAAAATGACCGGCCATGTGAGCCTTGTTTTGATCCATTTTGATTTTTGATATTTGTCCCACAAATACTTATTAATCATATGCTTAATTATCTTGTATAATTAAGTGTTAATTTGATCATATAACAATTATATGACTCAATTAAATAAATAATATGTACTTAACATTTTAAGTAATATTTTACCATTATATCAATATATAATGGGTCCCACAATGCTTAGTTAATTTATTTACAACTCCTTGTAAATATAATTAACTAATTACCTCTATCTCAAAACCTCAACTAATTTAGTAATTTAACGATTAATTACTAAGTTAAATCTTATTTAATCGTATTAAAATAAGATATAAATTTATTAGTCAATTATCGCATAATTGAAAAATAAGCTTAATCGAATTTGAGTTCTTAACTCCATTTCTAACAATTAACTCTCGTACATATCGAATATATGTAATGTACTAATTAACTGTATCGTATACAAATAATTAGTTACTATTTGGATTTCATCCTTTAGGTTGACCGAAGGGATCAGTTGATCACCGCCGTCATCGACAATACGGCCAAACTCTAGTCAAGCCAACCTTTTTGATTTCCGTTAATCACTGACTATCATATATAAGTCAATAAATATCCCAATTATATTCCTTAATAAGTTTATTATGGTGGCGCACTATTTTGGTGGAGGACACCTACTCCAACAATCTCCCACTTGTCTGACACAAGTGTGTGTCACCAATTCTCTTGTCTCTTTATCACATCTCCCACTCAACGCAAGGTGTCTTTCAGGTCGCACTTGCGATTGACAATATCTAGAGTGGTTTTCTCGATAGGGAGAGTAACTGTCTGACCAGAAAATCTAACATAGATCTCTTTCCGAGCGTGGCTACGCATTTACAGTAACTTCTCCTCGAGTGGCCTAAAGATGTTTGTACCCAACGTGGGTGGACAATTCCTGTTGATCCATCTACTCTGTATGATGCAGATCACCATGACCCAGAAGATGTCCATCGGCCTCCTTTTACGGTACGACCTAGAACATCAACCAAAACCAATCGGAAACTGCACCGACTCAAATAGACGTTCGCCAGTCAAAAGAATCGACTTATAGGAATAAGATAGAAGACCCTGCCACGACCAGGCATCAATTATTGATTTAAGGGTCTCTACAATGTAACTGTCTGACAGAGTGTCATACAGTCTGTCTATGTAAACGACCAGTCATCTCCATGACACCATGGTGCTGAACCAACCATCGATCGACTTATAATCTAGTCATTTCGAGACGTCACCTCATTGAGTGACTAGGGAAAAAATACTAAATTCGTCCTATTCACTTGAATAGGGTCCAACAATCTATTCAGATAAACAAAGTATAGAATTTAGTCAAACTAAATAAAAGAGTTTAATATAAAACTCGAACAATGAATGCAATTATCATATATGAAATAATTAATACAACATTCAATTATTACGTATTACATAATCTAAAGGAATTCTGGCACACGTCTCAATCCCATTGTGACGACATGACCATCATGCTTAGCGTTTGATAAAGGCTTGGTTAAAGGATCAGCAATGTTGTTATCTGTCCCAACCTTACAAATGTCAATTTCCTTTCTGTCCATGTAATCTCTAATTACATGATATTTCCTAAGTACATGTCTAGACTTATTACTAGACTTGGGCTCTTTTGCTTGAAAAATAGCCCCACTGTTATCACAATAAATCGTGGATATGCTTTGGCAGTAGGGACTACTGTTAGTCCTTCAAACATGGCGAATCCATACGCTTTCCTTTGCAGCTTCAGACGCTGCAAGGTACGCTGCTTCTGTTGTAGAATCCGCTGTAACGCTTTGCTTGAAACTCTTCCAGCAAACAGCTCCTCCATTCATCATATAAACGTAGCCGGATTGGGATTTCATATCATCCCTATCTGTTTGGAAACTGGCATCTGTGTAACCCTTTACACGTAACTCAGTCTCGCCTCCAAACACTAAGAACGCATCCTTGGTCCTTCTTAAGTACTTAAGGATGTTCTTTACGGCTATCCAGTGACTCTCACCTGGATTTGCTTGGTAACGACTTGTCATGCTCAAAGCATATGCAACATCGGGACGAGTGCACATCATATCATACATGATTGATCCAACAGCAGATGCGTAAGGGATCAATTTCATGCGTTCAATCTCCTCGGGTTTCGTAGGGCACTCTGACTTGCTCAAAGTGATCCCACTTCCCATAGGAATAAAGCCTCTCTTAGAGTCTTTCATGTTGAACCGATCACGACTCTTATCAATATAAATTCCTCGTCCTAATGCTAGTAATCCTTTTAGATCTAAATCCCTATAGATCCGGATACCTAA
>JAIUZE010037218.1:0-16296 GCA_022085475.1 Heliosperma pusillum | reverse complement strand
GTATTTATACGGGAGATATGTCTCCCGTTTTGGATATTTATTTTGTATAATATTATTTCCTTTTTGTTGAACCTTTTTATTTTAAGACACCTTCGTTATGTATTCTCATCTTTTATGTATTTAAAATTATTTTTTTTTCTTTCCGCAAATTTGAGGGTGTCACAGTTGGTATCAGAGCATTTTTGCTCCCGACGCACGTTTGTGTACCCTTGCAGAAATAACTTGACCTTAATAAATAATAAACTTGTGAGATAGAAGGGTAGGATGGGTAGATTAGGATTTATGTTGTAGTCTATTTGTTTATGCTAATTGTTAGGAGTAACTTAATTTGTTTTGTTTCTTATGAAGATGGTTGGACCTCATATAGAAGAGATGGATGTTAGTGCCAACCAAGTTCCTCCTTCTAGAGAAGACAATTGCCAAGAAGGCTATGCTTGGGTGGCTAGCCAAATTGCTAGTAGCAATATTTCGCCTTATGGTGGTGAGCCGGACCCTACCGAGCTCTCGGAATGGTTTAAAGAGATGGAGAACCAATTCGACCATTACCAAGTCCTTGAAGAGGACAAGGTAAGGATTGCTCAGTTATTTCTGGTAAGGGAGGCAGACTACTGGTGGTCTATTTCCAATCCCACCGCTATTCTAGAAATCAATTTCGAGTGGGAACGTTTCAAGTCTCTTGTTGAGGACCGATTTTGCCCCATGAAGCTCACTCAGCAAAGACTCAGAGATTTCATCGATTTCAAGCAAGGTGATTTGATGACCCAGGACTTCACTACTCAAGTCAACCAGCTTGCTCGTTTTGCGCCAGGACTCATCAATGATGATGAAGATAGAGCTTTCTACTATCGTAATAAGCTAAGTGCTTTGCTCCAAAGTAAAGTAAGGAGGAGCTCTACATCTTTCGGAGAATTGTATGATGATGCCCTTCGGGCAGAGGACTCCATGAAGGCTTTTAGTGAGGAGGCAAAGATGAAGAGTCCATCCCCTTGTTCCTCTTTCAATCCAAGGTCAAATTTCCATGACAAAAGACGTTTCACTTCCTTTTCCTCTAATGCCGATGGTAAGAGTAAACGTCCAGTCTTTCCGAGCAACAACGATCTTAGGGATCGTATCTGTTTTGGGTGCAAGCTGCCTATGCATCCAGGAATTGGCTGTTTCAACAAGCCAATTGTGTGCTATGCTTGTCGGAAACCGGGACATAAGTCTAATATATGTCCGGAAAAGAAGAGGGCAGCTTTTACACTAGACACTTCTGGAAGGCCGATGCTCAACCAGACGTTATGACTGGTATGTTTCCAATTTAAGAAAATACCGTGTTTAATTTTATTAGATACGGAAGCTTCTTTATCCTTTATTTCGAGGAGATTACCCGATAAATTACCTCTCAAAGCTTCAACTGGAGAAAGTACTCCTATATCTTTATCGTCCGGAGATAGTGTCTGATAGTTTCACTTCCTTAAATCAACCTCATTTCCTTTTTCGCCTTCGCCTCTTTCATCTTATCTTAATCGTTAATAATGCTTCCTAATATTCCTTGTATCATGTTCTTTTACCCCTGCTCTCTTGAGAAGTAGTTTTTCTTATTAGCTAACGTAAGGGTTACTAGGTGTATTTTGAGGAAGTTTTGAATATGATACCTAACAGGCCTATGGAGCTAGTTTCGTGTTTAAATGATTATGGAAAATGGAGAATAAGTTTAGGAAGAAATTATCCTTGTGGTTTTAAAATATAAAAGCTTGAAGTTGCAATATCTTTTGAGGATCGACATAAGCTTAATAATAGTTGTGGTTGTGGTTAGAAAGTTGAGTGATTTTTAATGTTACTTGGGAATTTGTTGTCGTTAAATGTTGGACCCTAACGGGAATAAATACTTTGTGGAATTAGGATTTGATGACACAACTTGAGGAATATCGACATAAGCGAAAACCGATGTATTAAGAGTTTGGAAAGATAAATAAATTGATTACGGTCGCATTGCCCTAAATTTGGCAAAAGTTAAGTGAATCGAGATTTGTGTGACTAATCTCTTTGAGGTTTCGAGATTCAACTTTTGAGGATGAGAGGGTTCATTGTAATAAGTTGGGGTAATGAATTTTAGGAATAAATAGGATTAAAGGATTTCATAGTAAGTCCTTTACTTTGTGGTTGTTAGCAATCTTGTTTCCTTAATTATAAATATTTTGATGGTGATTTCCAATAATAGTTTCGATGGACTTTAGAAGATTCTAATTGAATTTGAATAATGGGGAGTTGTTACTCGATGGGTCATGCTTAGGAAATATTTGGTAGGAATCCGATGATGAAAATGTTGAGGATTTATTGCACTCTCTTGAGGATTAGATTCGGTTGCAGTTAGTGTTGTCGAGTTGCGATCGACATTTGAATTGTCATAGATGGAAGATAGTTTTGTGATTTATTTCTTCTTTCTTCTTTCTTTCTATTCGATTTATTCTTTCGAATATTCAGTTCCTTCTATCGAGTATCATTTCTCTTAGATATATTACTATAAGCTTTAGTTAGAAATTTTAGGAATAGATAATAGAGTTATTATCCTTACTGTGAAGTTTTTGAATTAAAAGCTTTTAGAAATGTTTTAGGATTTCAAGTATTTTACCGTCAAGGAGTGTTGAGACTTGTTATTGGAGACGTTCGATAACTAGTTTTCTCATTTATTGATGCGAAAATGTATCTTCAAGTCTTTGATTTGGACGACGAGGTTTTTGACCGCGGACGAGAACTTTCCGTTCCATTGATAAGATCCTATATTTATATTACAAGTATATTTTTAACAGTTTTGAAATGGACCTACATATATGTTATGTTTTTTCTCCTAAGTTTCGAGGACGAAACTTTTTAGAAGGAGGGGTGATTGTAACAACCCGAAAAGTACCCGATTTTTCTAGTAAAAATATTTACTAACATTTTCAGTAGAACTTAAGTTTTTAAAATAGGAATTTTTGTTCCGAGTCTTATTTTGAAATTCCGCGTTCGTATTTGGAATTTCTGAGAGATTTCATGAAAAGACCGTTTTTAGTCATCTTTGACTTTTCTTGACTTTTAAGTCGTCTTTGACTTTTTCTTGACTTTTAAAAGTCGTCATTGACTTTTCTTGACTTTTAAGTCGTCATTTAACTTTTCGTGACTTTTAAGTCATCATTGAATTTTCTCGACTTTTCAGTCAACTTGGGACTTCCGTTGACTATTTCCCGACTCGTCTCATAAGTTTGAGGACCGAAATTTTATTTAAAAAAATAATATTTTTGATTTATTTTTATTTAGATTTATTAAGATTTATCATAATTTAATATAATTATTTTGAATTATTCGGAATTTAAAGAATAACGTTTACGGTTTTAACCGAACGTCATTTAACTATTCCCGACTCATCGTAAAGCGCGAAACAAAATCGAAACTCGACTTTAGCATGAGTCACGCGCCCATGTCATCGGTTTCCACTCACTTGAGATATTTTAATTCTTTCGATTAAACTAATCCAAATATTCTTAGATATTTGTTACTTTATCGATCAGTTCAACGGAGATTACGCAAATCGAGAAGAAAAAAAAACCAACAGACCCTAGACCTATCACCCAACATCACACGGCCTTCCCCTCTTAATAGGGCTTGATATTTTCATTACTTTTGATTACAATATCATAATATCTAGATATTATTTCACTTTATCGATCAGTTAACGAAAATTACGCAAAACGCTCGAAATCAGACCCGACAATCACAAACCCACACGGCACACTCACCCTCTAATAAGCCTTAATATTTTCATTTCTTTTGATTATTAATAGCATAATATCTTGATATTTAGTTTAATTAACTTAATCGTTAATTATATTTAATCGATTACCGTAAAATAATTATTAAACGCGAGTCAATTACGTAACAACAATTTCAAAACCCGACATCCTTATTTGTCTATAAACAAACGGCTCAACCCACACTCTTTACTCACTAACAACTTTTCATTTTACAATAACTCAAATTAAGATCAAAATATCACTTTCTTTGATCGTTCTTCGTGTTCTTCGTCGTTCGTCATTTGTTCTTCATCGTTCTTGAGCAAAACCTTCATAAAATCTTCATTTCTTAATTAAATCCGTCCTAACTTATATTTCTAGACTCTCCTCTTCGCTCTCCATCGCAAGTACGTTTTTATTTCCAATTCCGAAAAAAATCGTTGTCAACACTTTAATTATGGAAAATCAAGTTAAAGTTCTAATATGTTTTTCTTGTTCATTTCTTATAGGCGGAAGATTTGAAGACGAGTTTGGAGACTTGTATATTTTGGGTGAAGATTAGTAGAAGGGTTCTTATTATATATACTTCTTATTATTTTGGTGCTAATTGTTTTGCTAGCTAAGGTAACGATTCCGAGTTACTCGACGGATATATGTTACATAGCTTTTATAGCTTTTAGTTTTTGATTCATGGTATGGTTATTTATGATTTTAGTTAGTAACATAGCCTTTAGCTTTTGTTTTCTTTAGTTTTGGTTCATCTTTAGTTTTTGTTCATATTATTATGATTTTATGATTTATAGTTAGTAACATGTTAAGTAGTGGTTTTATGGTGTTTTATGAATTTATTAACATGTTGGTTGTTCTTGATGAATTTGGATGATTCTTCATAATCATGATTTTTGTATGATGGATGGTAGTTTTGATTGTTTAAAAATGGATGTTGTTAATTAAAAACATGTTAGAATTAATTTGGAATTTAGGGTGGTTGTTGTGGTGGTGGCCGGAATTGGTGGTGGTGGCGAACCGGACCAACCCAGCCGGTCCAGGCCGGTTCAGACCCGGTCTGGGCTGGTCCATGGTGGGTCCGGGTTTTGGTCTTTGAGTTGTGTCGATGTTTGATTGTTTAATTGTTGTTTTGACGGGTTTTAATTATGTTAAGCATGCGGGAAAATATTAGAAATCGGTTTTAGAAAACTTAAATCAAAACAGCCCATTTTTAGCCAAAACAGCCGTGGGGCCCAGTTCAGGCCCATGTGGGTCCGGCCCAACTCAGCCCGTGGGTCCCACTTTGGGAATTGTGACGGTTTTTGAGTTATCGTCATTTTATCGTGTTTTATAATATTTAGCAAGTGGGAAATGTTAATATGTAAAATATTTAATTAAAAAGGTTTTCATAAAATTATTATTTCTCACATGTTAGAAATTATAAGACGGGATCGTAGTTTAATTGGATATCATTAAGTCAAGCGGGGGTTTACGTAAGATTTAATAATTCACATGTTAGAAGTTTTAATAAAAATAACATGTAATGAATATGTTGATTTTATGTCTATGTGATAAAGACTCTGTTTCTAGCCGGTTTGATCCAACGGGTTTGGTCAAACTAAGATCTAGTCAGCCCCGAGTTGACTGATGACCCGTCGCGGGACTCGGGTCGGGGATTTGTCTTCAAGTAAGGTTTTATTTAATTATTGAATTAGCCTTAGTAGATATGAGGCGATATGATATATGAATATGATTTATTTGCAATTAGTCACATGATAGGATGTTTTCCCGTGACTTTTTGATTATATGGTTGGTGTCGTGTTGACTAAGTACCCATAGAGAATTATGAATATATGACGTCTTGACCATTCTAATTCTAAATGAGTAGCTTGGACCATGACATTGATAGGCACGTACTATCTTTAACGAGTATATGTTCGCCACTGATAGCGTTTGTGTCCCGGGCCCGGGGGGCTTATCCCCAAGTCGGGGATGGATTCCTAAGGTTCCGCTTGGGAAGGGAGCCAGCTTAAGTACTAGCCATCTCTGCTGAGGGGGTCGCCTAGTAGAGTTTCTCATGTACGGTTATGTCATGGGACGGGGAACGGAATAGCTGTTGTCGCTAGGTCTGATCGGTCTAGGACTAGGATGTTTTCCTACCTTGTGGTATAGCCTCGAGTTACAGAAGTCTTCTATTGACTGTACTAGGAACTTATGCCTGTTTGTAGACGTATTGGTCTTTAATGTTTGTATGATTCTATGAGTTCTAGAAGGTGAGATGCAAGCCGGCTAGGATTGATAGAGTTTGGATTACCGATTGTTAATTGATTCACATGATTACGTGTTGATTAGGGTTTGAGTGTATCACGGCCATGTTTCTGAGAGGAACCTCTGAGCTAGCATACCAGCTTCCCTACCTCTTGTTATATTTTATTATCGGTTTCACATGATAGCTTTCCTATGATAGGTTATATGTTAGTTAATTGTTTCATAACATGAAAAGCATATCATATATGTTTAAGTTTTGTATTTTCCATATACATTGCTTTTATGTTATTCATGTTTCATTAAACTCGACATTTCGTGGATGGGAGAACTCGGAGTTACTCCCCACTGACTGTGGCTTCCGTGTTTATATTTAATGCGGTAGAACAGGTGGTGATGCATACTTTGGGTACATTGACGAGCTAGCGAGCGAAGTATTTACCTTGGACCTATATTCGGTTCTTAGATTGTATATTATTATACACTCTTTATTTCTGTATTTATACGGGAGATATGTCTCCCGTTTCAGATACTTTTATTGTATAATATTATTTCCGTTTTGTAATGACCCTTTTTATTTCAGACACCTTCATTATGTATTTAAATTATTTTTTTTTCTTTCCGCAAATTTGAGGGTGTCACAACCCGAATGTGACCTGAAACCCGATTGGACCCGACCCGACCCGAACATGACCCGATCTTTCTTGACCCTTAACTGACCCGACCCAAAAATAACCCGATTCAAAATTACTCAACCCGAAAATGACCCGACAAAATATAGCTTTAATTGAACCAAAAAGACATAAAATGGTCCTTTGTATCTTATTCTTTGACCCGAAAATGACCCGACCCGGTTTACCCGAAACGGACCCGACAACAAACCCGAAACCCGAAATAACCTGACCCGACCCGAATTAACCCGAAATCAACGATAGACTCAAACTGATCCGACCCGAACCCGATCCGATTGACCCGTTTGCCAGGTCTATATGACTCCCTTCTTCGTCGGTAGGCATATAGGACCTTACTCTCCATATGATCCCTTCTACGTCGGGTAAGTAGTATGTGTTGACCTATTTTACCTCAACATTATAGTCCGAGTAATATCTCGTGATTATGATGAACTAAAGATAGAATTTACAGAAATTTATCGACCAGGAATTCTAAAAGTAGAATTAGCCAAGAAGTTGGTTTATCAATTTACAAAAATTGAGTCTTGGGATCATTTATATAATACTTGAGGGAGGTCAATTGTATAAATGCAAGAGTCTTCGCATTAATCGGTTTTGCATTAGACTTAATTAAAACGATGAAAATGCTTATTATGTTTTATCTCCTTTCTCGCAGTGTAGCATTCATTTATATCGATAAAACTGTTATAACAAATGGCTGGACATGCTGATGCCCCTATGCCAAGTGCCACGCTCGCACGCGAATCCTGGCTTAAGATGTTCATGGACAACATGAATCAGTACACGCGACTGAAGAATAACGGGTCCAACTTTGCGGACTGGGAGGCTTCATTACGGAATGCTGCCATAGCTGACGGTAAGCTCAAGTACTTGACTGAGCCACTACCGCCTAACCCAGGCCCCAATGCAGGAGCCAATGAATCACTTGCTTATAGTGATTTCGTAATGGAGGCGGGTGCGATAAATAACGTACTCATCTTTTCAATGGAATCCAATTTGCAAAGACGATTCATTGCCCAAGGTGCAAACAAGATTTTCACACGCTCACTAACGAGTTCTCAAAAGCACCGCAGATCGTTATGTATGAGCTTACCACTCGCTTCTTTGAGGCGAAACTCCAGAAGGGCCAACCGGTTAGCCCACACATTCTCGATATGATCGAGAATCTCGAAAAACTGGAGGCACTTGATTGCAAAATTAAAGAGAGCGTGGTCATTGACCGCATGCTTCATTCACTTCATGATGGTTTTGCCCAATTCAGGGCAAATTACTATATGAATGATTTGAAGAGAAATCCTCATCAGCTACACTCACTTCTCATACAGACTGAGAAGGATCTGAAATTGAGTGGGAGCCTGAAGCAGGACGTTCTCATGATTGCAAACAAGGGTAAGGGTAAGGGCAAGGCTCAGGCCGACCTAGCTGTAGGGAAGCCGAAGTTCGAGAAGTCAGGAAAGGGCAAAAGTGGGCCTGGTGAGACTAGAAGTAGCTCACAAGGCAAGACAAAGAGCAAAGAAAACATGGAGTGCCACAAGACTGGGCATTGGAGGCGGAACTATCCCGTGTATGCTGAAGACGTAAAAGCAGGCCGCGTCACTCCTGTTGGTATGTCATCTTTTATTCATATGGTTGAGATTAACCATGCACGTTTCGGAACTTGGGTACTTGATACTGGTTGTGGTTCTCATCTGTGTAATCATTTGCAGGGCCTAAGAAACATCACAACTATCGAAAAGGGTGATGTGGACCTGCGAGTGGGGAATGAAGCAAGAGTCGCTGCCGTTTCAGTGGGAACATATGTAATCCAACTTCCGAGTGGATTTGAGTTATTTTTAAATAACTGTTACTATGTACCCAGTTTATCTAAAAACATTATTTCTGTTTCCGTACTCGATAAGGATGGTTTTTCATTTGTAATAAAGGATAATAGCTGTATTTTCTCTTTTAACGAAATGATTTATGGTAAAGCAGTTTCCATGAATGAGATTTATGTTTTAGATTAAACCACAGATATATTGCATGTGAGTAATAAAAAGGTAAAGGTTGGTGACAAAGATCAAACCTATCTATGGCATTATCGTATGGGACACATAAATGAAAAACGCGTGAAGAAGCTCATTGACAATGGGACTATCTCCCCTTTTGACTATGCATCATTTGGCACGTGTGAATCATCTCTCATAGGCAAAATGACTCGAATTTCCTTCAAAGGTGTTGGAATGCGCGCTGCTGACCTATTAGGACTCATACATACTGATGTGTGTGGACCTATGTCAATCAACACTAGAGATGGCTATAGATATTTTATCACTTTCACGGACGATTTGAGTAGATATGGATATGTCTACTTAATGAAGCACAAAAGTGAGTCATTTGATAAGTTCAAGGAATACCAGAATAAGGTTGAAACCCAGCAGGGTAGAAAGATTAAAGGACTACGTTCAGATCGTGGTGGCGAACATCTTTCGAATGAGTTTGATCAACACCTTAAAATCTGTGGTGTAGTACTACAGTTAACTCCACCTGGAACACCTCAATTAAATGGTGTGTCCGAACGGAGAAATCGAACATTACTTGATATGGTTCGATCCGTGATGAGTCACACGGTAGTGCCTGATTCATTGTCGGGCTATGCTCTTTTGTTAGCTGCTCTTATACTTAACCGAAGTCCGTCTAAAGCTGTTGACAAGACTCCATTTGAAATGTGGAAGGGAACAGTACCTAACTTGTCCTTTATTCGGGTTTGGGGCTGCGAGGCTTATGTCAAGTGGAGACACGAGGATAAGCTCGGCCCGCGATCGGTCAAGACATACTTTATTGGTTATCCAAAAGGAATGTTTGGTCATTACTTTTATTCGCCTACCGAACAACGCGTTTTTGTTGCGGCTAGTGCGAAGTTTCTAGAGAATGAATTTCTCGAGAACAAGACGAGTGATAGAACCTTCGATCTGTCGGAGATTCAAGAACCAACAACCGAGCAACCGATGGAGGAAGATGTTCCTTCATCTTCTACTGCGGTTAATATTCCTGAGGAACCTAGAAGGCCGGGTAGAGTCTCTATACCTCCAGACAGATACATTGGTATGATCGAGGAGAACGATAGAGACGATATTTTGCTCCTAGAGAGTAACGAACCCGCTACCTATAAAGGAGCCATGACCTATTCCGACTCAAAGCTATGGCTTGAGGCCATGCAATCCGAGATGGACTCTATGTATGAGAATGACGTATGGGATCTGGTTGATTTGCCTGATAAGGTTCGACCTCTTCAATGAAAATGGCTTTAAAAGATAAAGCATTCCGTAGGGGGACAACCAGACACCTACAAGCCACGACTAGTGGCAAACGGTTTCACTTAAGTGCAAGGATTGCATTATGATGAAATTTTTGCACCCGTAGTCATGCTGCGTTCCATTCGGATAATCTTAGCGATTGCCGCTTTTCATGACTATGAAATTTGGCAGATGGACGTGAAAACCGCCTTCTTAAACGGTTATTTGGAGGAAGAGTTGTACATGGTACAACTCGAAGGTTTCATTGACCCTAAAAATCCTAAGAAAGTGTGCAAGCTTAAGCGTTCCATTTATGGACTTAAGCAAGCTTCTCGGAGTTGGAATCATCGTTTCGACCAAGTCATAAAAGAGAATGGTTTCACTCGATCGGTTGAGGAACCATGCTTATATGTCAAGTCGAGTGGGAGTAAAATCGTTTTCTTGATCTTGTATGTCGATGACATACTCTTGATAGGGAATGATATTCCTCTCTTATCTTCGGTTAAGGTATGGTTAAAGAACCATTTCCAGATGAAAGATCTGGGCGAGGCACAGCGCATATTGGGAATCTGTATCTATAGAGATAGATCACGACGGATGTTATCACTCAGTCAGGAGTCTTATATAGATAAGATTCTTGAAAGGTTCAGCATGACAAACTCCAAGAAGGGGCATCTTCCAATGACGTCTGGGATGCATTTGAGTAAAGCTCAGGCACCCAAGACATCTGAAAAGGTCGAGCGCTTGAGTCGAATTCCTTATGCATCAGCTATAGGATCGATCATGTATGCCATGATATGCACACGTCTAGACGTGGCATATGCTTTGAGTATGACCAGTCGGTACCAAGGCAATCCAGGTGAAACACACTGGATGGCTGTTAAAAATATCCTTAAGTACCTACGGAGGACTAAGGATTGGGCATTGACTTATGGTGGAGAGACTGAGCTCTGCGCAACCGGTTACGCAGATGCTAGCTTCCAAACGGATCGGGATGACTCGAAATCTCAGTCTGGATTCGTATTTAATCTTAATGGCGCTGCGGTCAGTTGGAAAAGCTGCAAGCAGAGTGTTATAGCAGATTCTACGACTGAGTCCGAGTACTATGCCGATTCAGAGGCTGCAAAGGAAGCTATATGGATGCGTCAATTCTTACAAGTACTTGCCATAGTTCCTAGTTCGAATGACCCGATCACCATCTATTGTGATAATAGTGGTGCCATCTTCCAGGCTAAGGAGCCTAAGTCTAGCAACAAATCTAGACATGTACTTCGGAAGGCTCACATGATCAGAGATTACGTGGAGCAAAAAGAGATAGTGATAGACAAGATTGCTACGGATGATAACATAGCAGATCCTCTCACTAAACTGTTAAGACATGATAAGCATATAGGGCACGTTACTTCCATGGGAATTAAACGTTTTCCTGAGTTGTATTAGCTGTTTGTATGAATTAGACACATCTTTTCATATACTAATAATAACTTCATCGTATTGTTTTCATATTTTCTTTTTCATGTGGATTGTATGGACAACATTGAACACCACAAAGTGAACTGAATAACAGTATATGTGTTATGGTCCGTAATCGCCTACATGAGCTGATAACTCTGGCTATTATATTGTTGAGTCGATTGATGGTGGGTTCAACGAGCCATAAGTCATACTGTTGACTGATCGATCACAAATACGAGTTATAAGGATATCTCGTAGGACATTGTAATTCGTGACGACGTTATGGAGTCCTAGATGTTTAACAACATTCGGTGCCAGGTCGTGGATAGGACGTCCATAGTGTTCCTAGAGTCGATTCTCTTCACTATCAACTGTCTCTTGAGATTAAGGCAGTTTTTGGGTGACTTTGGTTTCTTTCTCACGGTCGACCGTAACAGGAGGCCAAGCAGTTTTTTACTTGGTAATTTCATACTGTGCTTACATCTGCAGGATTCGAGTTTAGGAAAATATCCAACCCTTTATCAGGTTTTGTTATTTCTGAGGGCCACTCGAGGAGAAGTAACTGAAATGCATGGCCATGCTCGAATAATGATTCGTTTACCAGTTGAGTTACTCTCTAGTCGGGAAAACCACTCTTGATAATGATCACTTATAAAATACGACCTTTGTGAATGCGGACTTTGCAAATTGTTTTACATTGAACGGGAGAAATTTAAGCATATGAGAAACGGTTATCGCACATACACTTGTAAGGACAAGTGGGAGATTGTTGGAGCTAGTGTCCTCCACAGTTAGTGTGATAACAACTACGGTTCACAGGGTATACTTTGTTTTATAATCAGTTGATTAACGTTTATTGATAACGGTTGGCTTGCTAGATAAGTTTGACGTTATTGTCATACAGATGGCGGTGATCAACTTATCCCTAAAAGTTACACCTAAAGGATGTGTTTGAGAGATGTGATTATTTGAGAAAATAATCATATTGATGCCTTATTACATGACTAAAAGGTTAGTCGATGTATTTGACTAAAAGGTTAGTCAAATGTGATGACGATACGATTAATTAATAACGATTAAATAATGTTAGCTGGTGATTGAATATAAAATGTTATATTTAATCAATGTATATAATGTTGGTCTAAACTAAATGTAAACTGTTATATTTAAGTTGACATATATGTATTACACGATATTATTATAATGTATTGGCTCGGTATATGTGACGGTCCATTACTAGTAATAATTAGAATACATATTACATAATGTACATACTAAATTATATGCTAACTACCTAATATAGGTTGAGATAAATAAGGAAACTAGGGATTTGATTTTTGAAACTTTCCTCTAGAAATCTCACGGCACATGTGAGATTAAAAGGAAAAAAAAAAAACCCTAATGACTCAAAATCTCACGGCACACACAAGTGAAGAAGAGAAAGAAAATTCTGATTTTTAACTCTCTTATTCATCTTCATATTCATCATCAATATACACACAAATTAGAAGTAATTTTTGGGTATTCGTTCTAGCACGACGAAGGTATTTCTTGAACCAACTTGAGTGTAACGATTAGGAGAATACCTACTTTGGTATTTGTTCTTAGGCCTTTTACTAGGACCGAAGGTTATTTCTTAATTTCTTGTTTATATTATGCAATTTCATTTATGACTAGAAATTCATATAGTTATAATTTCATTATAATTCGAAATTTTTAAAGGGAAGTATACCGATATATCCCACATTGGTTACTTCATCTTTAGTTGATATTTTTGTTACTTCAATGTGATTGGTCTGTAACTTCAAGTCATTTGTGAGTAACTTCAAGTTGGAAATTGTGTAACTTCAACATCTAAACGTTGAATATACTGTGTGTGACTTCTATTCAATTACTGCGTAACTTCTAAATTACAGTGAATAACTTTAATTTATCAAAGTAACATTTCAACTGCAATGTTACTTGTTATACTTCAACATTTATAATCCTTGTTTTACTTCAATTTTGTGTTCTTTTTATTTCATAATACATGGAGTTCAATATTGTTAATCCTTGTCTTCCTCAGATGGCTTCAGGTGACGACGAACAAATTCAGACACAAGATGCGCCTAAGATAAAGGTGAAGTGTCGCTGTAAACCACCCTCAATTTGCGGAAAGAAAAAAAATATTTAAATTTTACATAAACGAAATATAATAATACAAACGAAGGTGTCATAACATAAAAAGGTCATTACAAAACGAAAATACTATTATACAAACTAAATCTACAAGACGGGAGACATATCTCCCGTATAAATACGGAAATAAAAGTGTGTACAATAATATACAAACTATGAACCGAATATAGGTCCAAGGTAAAAACTTCACTCGCTAGCTCGTCCATGTACCCCAAATATGCAACACCAACTGTTCGACCGCATTAAATATAAACACGGAAGCCACAGTCAGTGGGGAGTAACTCCGAGTTCTCCCAGCCACGAAATGTCGAGTTTAATGAAACATGAAAAACATAAAAGCAATGTATATAGAGAATACAAAACCTTAACATATATGATATGGTTTTCATGTTATGAAACAGTTAACTAAAATATAACCTATCATATGAAAGCTATCATGTGATGAATTAGATAATAAAATATAAACTCGAGGTAGGGAAGTGGTATTGCTGGCTCAGCGGTTACCAAGTAACATGGCCCTGATACACTATAAACCCTAATCAAAAACGTAATCTTGTTATCAAGTTAACAAAACCGTTAATCCAAACTCTATCCAATCATAGCCGGCTTGCATCTCACTTCTAGAAATCATAGAATCATACATACATGCAAAGACCAAATACTTTCTAAAACAGGCATAAGTTCTTAGTCCAGTCATCGTCGACTCTTCTGTAATCAGGCTATACCACAACGGTAGGAAAACATCTAGTAATAGACTGATCAGACCTAGCGACAACAGCTATTCCGTTCCCCGTCCCATGACATAACCGTCTATGAGAACCTCTACTAGGCGACCCCCTAAGCAGAGATGGCTAGTACTTAAGCTGGCTCCAGTCCCAAAATGGATAAGGCAGCCATGCCCTGACTTGGATATAAACCCACCAAGCCGGGACACAAAAGCTATCAAGCTGTGAACTCCATATGCTCGTTAAAGATAGTGCGTGCCTATCAATGTCATGGTCCAAGCTACTCATTTAGAATTAGTATGGTCAAGACGCCATATACTCATAATTCTCTATGGGTACTTAGTCAACACGACACCAACCATATAATAAAACAGTCACAGGGAAACATCCTATCATGTGACTAATTGCATATAAGTAATAAACACATAACATATCGCCTCATATCTACTAAGGCTAATTCAATAATTAAATACAACTTTACTTGAAGACAAATCCCCGACCCGAATCCCGCGACGGGTCATCAGTCAAATCGGGGCTGACTAGATCTTAGTTTGACCAAACCCGTTGGATCAAACCGGCTAGAAGCAGAGTCTTTATCACCTAGACATAAAATCAACATATTCATTACATGTTATTTTATTACTACTTCTAACATGTGAATTATCATATTATACCCAAAGACCCGTTTGACTAAAAGAAGATTAAATTAAACTACGGTCTCGTCTTATAATTTCTAACATGTGAGAAATAATAATTTAATGAAAAACCTTTTTACTTAAATATTTTACTTATTAATATTTCTCGCTTGCTAATTATTACAAAACGCGATAAAAATGACGATAACTCAAAAACCGTCACAAGTCCCAAAGTGGGACCCCCGGGCTGAGTTGGGCCGGACCCACATGGGCCTGATTTGGGCCCCACGGCTGTTTTGGCTGAAAATGGCAGATTTTTACAACTTTCATTAAAACCGTTTCCTAATATTTCCCGCATGCTTTAACATATTTAAAACCCGTCAAAACAACAATTAAACTATCAAACATCGACACAACCCAAAGACCAAATCCAGGACCCACCATGGACCAACCCAGACCGGTCTGAACCGGCCTGGACCGGTCTGGTTGGTCCGGTTCTCACCCCCCTTTCTCGGTTCAATCATCAATCACACCAAATCAATTCCAAACTTGTTTTTAATCATCAAACAACCATTTTAACATCCATCCTTACGAAAATCATTATTATTAAAAATCATCAAAATTTGTCAAGAACACTAAAACAACATAAAAATCATAACTTAGTAAAATCATTAAAATTCTTCAAGAACACTAAACTTGTTAAAATTTCATAAACAACATAAAAATCATAACTTAGTAAAAATCATTAAAATTCTTCAAGAATAATAAATCATCATAAAAATTTCATACAACTTAAAAATCATCAAGAACAATAAATCATCATAAAAATTTCCTACAACTTAAAAATCATCACAAACAATAAATCATCATAAAAATTCCCTACAACTTAAAAAGCATCAAAAATCATAAAACAACATAAAAAATTCCATAAAACATAAAATCATCAAGAATCATAAAACAACATAAAAATTCCATAAAACATAAAAATCATCAAGAATCATAAAACAACATAATAACCACTACTTAACATATTACTAACTAAAAATCCATAAATCATAAAAAACATGAACCAAAAATAAAGATGAACCAAAATCAAAAGAAACAAAACTAAAGACTATGTTTACTAACTAAAATCCTAAATACCATAACATGAGCCAAAACTAAAGACTATGTGACATTATTTCGTCGAGTAAATCGGAATTGTTACCTTAGCTAGCCAAACACTTAGCACCAAAATAATAAGAAATAAGAAAATAAGAAACCCGTCTTCTAATCTTCTCCTAAAATATACGAGTCACCAAACTCGTCTTCAAAGTCTTCCCCTATAAGAAATG
>JAIUZE010037216.1:0-16824 GCA_022085475.1 Heliosperma pusillum | reverse complement strand
TTTGATACATTCGAATATACTTAGCGATTACAGCACATCATAATAGTATGATGCCAACTGGATCTCAAGAACCACCTTCTTGAATACGATTCTAGAAGAGGTAGTATATTTTATATTCACCTGTGGGTTCGTAGATCCTAACTATCTTAAGTTAATTTGAAAGCTTAAGAGGACGTCTTAAGTAAGCACTAAAGAGTTGGAATTGGTGTGTCAATCATGTCATAAAATATTTCTCGATATCTCGAGGAATTATGTTTATACATGAAGTTTAGTGGGAGTAATATGGTTTTCACCAGTCTTATATGTGGAGACATATTGATCATTTTAGATGATGGAAGATTTTGGAGAAGTAGAATACATCTTTTTAGATATCTGGATTTATGGAGATAAATCTAAAAGGATATTAGCGTTGAGTCAAAATTCTTATATTGATAAGATCTTTGACTAGTTCAAGGAATTTGAACACATGATAATTGATTCCTTTTACTTCCGCTGCGGGATCAATTATATACGCTGTGATGTATACTCAATCCGACATTTCGCATGCTTTGAGCATGATGAATCATTTGCAATCAAATCCAAGTGAAAGTCACTTGATAGCCATAATGAACATCCTTAGTACTTGCGAAGGACTAAAAGATATGTTCCATGTGTTTGGAGTTTAGAATGAGTTGCGTGTAAGGGTTACACAGACTTCAGTTTTCAAACTGATCAAAGTGATTTGAAATCACGAGTTGGCTGTGTTTTATAGAAGATTTATATGTTGGAAGAGTTCCAAGCAGAAAAGACTATTGGAAAGGTTCCACGTAGGAATGACATTTTCAAATATAAATGTCATGTATCCGCTGGAATTGTTCCAGGCAGTTTATCATTGCGGATTTCACAACGGAAATAGAGTAATTGCATCATATGATGATGCATATGAAAGTAGCTTGGATTCGACGGTATTGGAGGGACTAGAAGTAGTTCCTATAGTTGTATATCCTATCCCATGATACTGGTAAAACAGTGGGAGCTACCTTTAGGCCCAGAGTCCTAAGTCAAGATTCAAACCTAGACACGTACTCAGAAAGTTTTATGTAATATGAGATTACGTAGACAAAAAGAAATAACGATCAGAACGATGGGAGAGATGCAAGTATTGCTAATCCATTAGCTATACTTTTGCAGGCTGAACATGATAGTCATGTCATTTCAATGGGGATTGAAATATGTACCTGAATTGCTAGAGATTATGAGATATGAAATTATTGATAGCGTATCAATTTTTCCAAATATTTGATAATCTCATTCATTGTTAGAGTTTCATTAAAAACTCCTTTATTTAGTTTGACTAAATTTTAATACTTTGTTTATCCGAATTAGTTGAAAGAAAGGTTGAACCCAATTCAAGTGAACAGGATGAACTTAGTGTTTTGTCCCTAGTCACTCATTTGAGGTGATGTCTCGAAGTGACTAGATTGTAAGTCGATCGATGGTTGGTTCAGCACCATGGGGTCATGGAGATGACTGGTCGTTTACATAGGCAGACTGTGGAGACACTCTGTCGGGCAGTGACCATAATAGAGTCCCTTATCAAAATTGTTGAAGCCTGGTCGTGGCGGGGATTTCTATTTTATTCCTATGAGTCGATTCTTTAGATTGGCGACCATTTACCTGAGTCGGTGTAGTTTCCGATTGACTTTGGTTTTTGTCCTAGGTCGTGCCGTGAAAGGAGGCCGATGGACATCTACTGGGTCACGGTGATCTGCATCATACAGTGTAAGATAGGTCAACAGGAATTGTCCACCCACGTTGGGTATTAACATCTTCGGGCCACTCGAGGAGTAGTAACTGGAAATGCGTGGCCACGCTTGGTAGAGATCTCTGGTAGACTTTCCGGTCAGACAGTTACTCTCCCAAATCGAGAAAACCACTCTATTTATAAATTTTCAATCGCAAGTGCGACCTGTAAGACACCTTGCGATGAGTGGGAGGATGTGACGCAAAAGAGACAAGAGGAGAATCGGTAGCATACAACTTGTCGAGACAAGTGGGAGATATTGTTGGAGTAGGAGTCCTCCACAATAGTGTCGCTACATGCACAACTTGTATCGGACAAGTGGGAGATTGTTAGAGTAAGTGTCCTCCACAATAGTGCATTTATATAATAAATCTCATTAGGAATATACGTGACATGATTAGTATATTTTGATACTCCACGTCAGTTGATTAACGTAAATCGGTAACGCTTGGCTGACTAGAGTTTGATGTTATTGTCGTATGACGGCGGTGATCAACTGATCCGTTTAGGTCACACCTATAGGATGAGACCCAAATAGAATACTAATTATTTGTATACGATAAAGTTTAATTAGTGCATTACATATATTTGATATGTACTTTTAGTTACGAGAGTTATTTATTGGAATTTGAGTTAGCAACTCATTCCACTAAAGTTTATTAGTCAATTATACGATAACTGACTGAATAAATTTTACGTCTTATTTTAATACGATTAAATAAGATTTAATTTAGTGATTAATCGTTAATTAATTAAATTAGTTGAGGTAATGCATATAATTAGTTAATTATATTTACAAGGAGTTGTAAAATAAATTAACTGGGTATTGTGGGATCCATTATATATTGATATAATGGTAAAATATCACTTAAAAGTTAAGTACATATTGTTTATTAATTTGTGTCATATAATTGTTATATGATCAAATTAACACTTAATTATACAAGTTAATTAAGCATATGATTAATAAGTATTTGTGGGACAAATATCAAAAATAAAAATGGTCCATTGTGGACTCATGTGCACCGGTTTTGTGTAGACAAAATCAATAGTGATTTTGCTCTACCAATTCCACACTCCACCATTTGATTATGACATGTATGACACATGATCATTATCATTATACAATCTCATACACTACCTATTTGCATGGGAATAAAAAATGAGCAAAATAAGAGCCACAAGGGCTAGCACCAACCGGCCATATGGCCTTTATAAGTGAACAAGAGTTGTTCACAATTTGACTAATTCATTTTGCTTATTTTCACTTCTCTTTCTAACTCAACAACTCTCTAAAACTCACATGCATACTAATATTCATATCATATTACTAGAGTAGTAATACAATAATATTAGTAGTATAATGTCTTACTTATTATCTAGTTAATAATAAGGTAAGATTATTTGGGTTTAATCTTGGGTGCAACAAGAAGGAGACCTTCTACTTTGGAGGTTGTTTTATGGAGGATCATCCATTAATTTCATGCTCAAGAACAATAAGAAGGAGTTCTTATTGTGCCCATATTGAACCGAAAATTTCCAATGTAAGGATATTTTCGTCTTATCTTATCTTTTATGCTTTTATATTGGCATGCATGATAACTAGATCCTAAATCATTAAGTTAATGTAATTTAATGAACTAATTAGAGAAGTCTAATTAGAGGTCTAGGACTTTCATCGTCTCCTCCCGGGACTCCACCAATTCCCGCTCCAAGTCTATCTGTGAGGAAATGCCTCATTTTAATCTATTCATTTCAAAATACATGAAAATAAAATAATGATGGAAAGAGAATGAGAGGTTCGTACCTGTCCATCTCATTCACCCGAGATCACCTTGATCGCCATAGCCCGCAGCCGGTTGGTCACCAACCACAACGCTCCGTGCTGAGACGGTGCCGCCTATATTCAAATTAGGATCAAATCAAATGCATTCCAATGCAATAGAAATAATAAAGATAGCCAAAGTTATAGGCTTATCCTCCAAATGCCTCGGGGTAAGCTGGGGGCTTGACGCCTGCCACCTCGATCTTCTGCAAAGATCAAATGACTCTTTAATTGACAATCGTTTTTCATTTCTCAAATTAATTCAATTCAAACATCTCGGGGTAAGCTGGGGGCTTGACGCTTGCCACCTCAATCTCTTTTCAAATCAATTCATAAATCTTCAATTGACGATCGTTCGTCACTTTTCAATTCAATTAAATAAAAACAACAAGAAACAAGCAATGTTTGGGACCCACCTTTCGGACATACAATCCGTGGGCCCGTATTTTATCATCAAAATGTTGCTCGCCATAACCGAGCAGATTCCCCGGAATGATTCGATCCTGACAGAGTCTTCCTTGTACACGCGCCTTGACAGGCTTCAAAACCGTCACATGATGTTATCATCTCAGCAAAGACCCACCTTTCGGACATACAATTTGTGCGTTCGTCTTTTATTACCAGAACTTTGCTCGCCACAACCGAGCAAATTCCCCGGAATGATTCAATCCTTACAGATACTTCCATATATCAAGTTTCGTAAATTCCTTTCAATATATGTTTCCCTAACGGGGGTTCGCCTGAGGACAGAGACAGGCAGATTCTCACATATGATATCTTCTCAGTGGGTGGCGAGCCTCATAATGCACCCCATTCAAAAGACTGGCGAGCCTGATTACACGCCCTATTCAAGCGGCTGGCGAGCCTCATAACGTACCCCACTCAAGCGGCTGGCGAGCCTCACAACGTAATCTACTCAACGGCTGGCGAGCCCCTTTGAACCGCCTCACGTCGCCATAGTCGTCAAGTTGTAATCTTCGATTGACCTGATGGCTATACTTTGACTTTTGCCTTGTCCAAGCCTATGTCAAAGTAAGGGCTCTGTAGATACCTTAGTTCTACACTTTCCGCCAACCACCCAGTGATGATTGTTCCACATGTTTGGTACGCGGAACGAATTATGACAGTTCGTAAGTTTATTGTCAAGTGATAGCTCAAATACTTGTGTCTACCCCTTGGTCGTCATCTACGCACAGGTACGGTCGTTTTGACAATGGTTAGAGTTCATTTGGAGTTCGGGTCAAAAACCGCTTCATTTTCTAGAAACTGTTTTAAAACTCCGAGTCGGAACGCGCGGAAATATTCTGTATATTTTATTAATATTTCAAATTTTCTCTTTTTGATAAATATTATCTCGTATCTTTTTTAAAGGGAAGTGCGGATCAACCACAATTCTGTAATAGAAACGTGGAAATCTTTCTTTCGTAGCAGGAAACCTCTAGGGAAATGACGCAGCAGGTACTGCGCCTTTTCCAAGGATCGCAGTCCTATTGCGTCTCTTCCCCAGTCTGTTCTTTCCAAAGTTTGAGTTGTTCTTGAAATCTTCGCATTTTTCTACTATAAAAGGAGAGCTCTGTTCTCCCTTTTAAGTCACGCGAGATTTTCGTCCCTTCTCTTCTCTCTTTGCATTCTAGACCTTGCTCTAAGCTATCGACATTTACTTGCTTTATCAATCCACCACGTTTGCATTGACCGACCCATTTGACCACTTCACAATTAATCAATCAATTTTAGTCCTTTAACAAGGGCACTTTCTGCATATATTGTCGAGCTATCGTTAAAACGCTAACTTAGTTAATCTCGTTTAGTCAACATGTAAGTCTGAGGGTGTAAATCCCGTCTTTTTATTTTGTATTATTTATTTATTTATTTATTAATGTTAGATTCACGTCAGGAATAGATTCACAATCAGTTTCAAATCAAAACCCGTTTCATAAAACCTTTACAGTAGTGATTAGACATCGAGAAGATTCGCAGGAGCATCTGCACCTCTTCGAAGAGTCCCAGCATTTGCTGCGCCTCTTCCAGAGGCTACCTGCTCCAGCTCTTCTTCTTCTTCCTCTGTTTTCTACGTCTTTATTTTCCTTTTTTTATTTTATTCCTTGCTTTTTTTATTAATCTTTCATAAAACGTTTTGTTCTTAACTTAGATCCCTAATAATTCAATATTAGCGGGTTTTCGTCTTTAAGTCAAATTTGGGTTTTAGAGATTGGATTTGTTCATATCAAGCCTCTAGATTCGTTGTTGATACAAGTTGTATAGTAATTAACATGTTAAATCACTTTCACTTGAGTCGTAGATCAATGATTAATCGTAAATATACAAAACAACATTAACTGCTCGCGATTCTGACTTCACAGTCAGAATTCAACTCAAGAACATACGCAACAAGTGATGCGCCTCTTCCAGAGGAAACAACTGTTGATGCGCCTGTTCCGGGTTGATTTATGTCCCTGAACTTCTTTTTTCGCTTTGACGTAGTTTTAATTACGTAATTAATTAACTATTAATCGTATTATCGCTTCTAATCTGTCTTTTAGTTTCGAACCTTTTCCTTTTCTTCAAATCTTCGTTTTGAGTATATTTCTGACATAGCTCACGTAATCCATTGTAATTTTATTTAATTATTGTATTGTATGATTTCCTTGCCTTTCGTATGTAATTAATTCTAAATTCCCAATTCGACATAATTGAGTGCTAATTACATGTTCACCGACATAGTCTAATTCACATGCTAGGATTAAAACGTTGGATGTTGCCTTGCATGCATACAATCGATAACATATCAAACACGGACGTTTTCCCTAATCATTAGTAGAGGCCGCTATCGAGGCGAGCTGGATTAGGTGTTCGATTAAAGAGGTTCCTAATACGTACCCTCACCCCTTACTTCAGATATCTGTGAACATCCGTTTTCATTGGCATCCACGAGAGTTATTCTAGACATATAATGCTAAGGGTAACGAGTTCTTAGTGTTCATGTCATTACTTTGTGTCTTCACATGCCATAAAGTATTCGAACGGTTCCAATTTCCCATAAAAATTGGTGGCGACTCAACAAATGCGTATTTCTACACTTGTCCTCGTTCCTCCATGGTCCCGACGTGTACCACAACCTTAGAAGGTCCTACATACCCTTGGGGGTCCTACTTGGCGTGCCAAAGCATTCCGAGTCGAGGCAAGCCGAACCAAGGAAGATTTATGAAGTCACTAGAGCAAACAATGAAGGGCAGACGACGCGTGGGCGTGACATGCATCTCACGGCCGTGAGATGCCTTCACAAAATCAAGAAACTCGAGACAAACACGTCGCGGACGTGACTTTGATGTCACCGGCGTGACATAGATCTCACGGGCGTGACATAGCAGTCACGAGCGTGACTTAGCTCATAGGACAGAGCTTGCTTCTGCCAAACAGGTCACGGGCGTGACTAGCAAGTCGCGGGCGCGACTTGCATCTCACGCCCGTGACTTCACCGAGGCCCATTTATCTTCCAAAGTCCGTCTCTCCTCTTTTGTAAACCTATATATACCCCCCCCCCCCTCTTATGTAATTAGAAGGCATGAAACCCTAGACTTAGATTAGTTAGATTAGACTAGTCCTGTAATTTGTTTAATCCTTCTTCATATTCCTCTTTAATTAGTTATAGATCTAGTCTTCTAATCGGATTTCTTGGGTTTATTTGTGAAGATTGGTAACAAAGTCTTCTCTTTTATTCAAGATTTTTTCTTTATTTATGTTAATCTTATTTCCTAATTAGTCGGTAACTTTCTTAATCTCATTCATTTACTTGTCATTCCTTGTTTTATCTAATTACTTGTTGTTTTATTTTACTATGTCTTGTCTTAATTTCTCATCTTATTCATCCATATTTCTCATGTTAATTAGTGAGTAGTGACATTGCTAGGATTAGTGGGGGATTATGGAATTTAATGAGGGTTAATCCATGTTTGTTGGATTGATTTGTTGATTGTTGTCTTTCTTCTAACTTATGCACAACACATGTTTGATGAAATGCTTGTTTGACAAATTAGCATTTTTCTTGTTTATTTATACAATTCCGTAAGATCGAGAGCCTTGGAATATGTTTTGACTTGCGTATAGTTGGTATATCGACCTTGTGTACGCGAGAGCTAGCTTGGTTCGTTATATGGGAGGGATTGTAAGATCGAGAGCCTCAATCCACCACCCCCAAGTTTGACTACCAATTGACTATGAACCCGACTCACTAGAATCCAAATTACCCATTTGAACCCACCGATCCTAGACTTTTCTTTTATTGCTTGTTATTTGATTATCTTAGTTTAGGCTTACTTTCCTATTTATTTGCATTTACTCAATGTTCTTAGATTTGTTTCAAATTCATTTCTATATCGCGACACCCCTTGCGCATAGCTAGCTTAGACTTTGCATATCGAATACCACTGTCCCTGTGGATCGACGATGACTTGTCACCGTGCTAAGTCTTGTTATAAATATCGTTTGACACATCAAAACGACGCGTGTCAATTAAAATACTGCTCACATATATTTAAGAAGTGGGAATATCATTTAAAAAACGGAGGGAGTACTAAAATTACAATCTTTTGAGAGGAGAATAAGACAAATAAGAAGACGAAACTTTATTACAGTTTCTTTACTTGAAACTCCGCGGGGTAAAGTTAAGTGAAAAGATACTTGAAAAGTGAAAAGATAGCTGAAATTATATAAACATAACAGACACCTAATAATGTAGTTGAAAAAAATAGAAATTTTTAAGGAACATTAAAATTAGAACTTCTTAAGATACCTATATTAGCTCTTAAATGTTTGATAAGTTAGTTGAAATGACAGTTGATATTTTGTAAATGAAATAAAAGTAGTTGGAAAATGTAGCTTCTTTTTAAATTTGTTATATTTTTGAAGTAGCTTTTTTGTTGAGGTAATTCAATGTTTAGCTCTATTGTTTTATTATTTCATCTAATTAAACACTTGTAAGAAGAAAATAAGCTAGAGAATTTGGGGAAAATAAGGCTTTAGTCAAATCGTGTACCGTATTTTTGTGTCAAACTAACAAAGCCGAAATTTGTATGGCTAACATACATCTATATATCTATTCTATCTATATAATCCGAAAATCAATGAGCAATAATGAAATGATATAATTTTATAAAATTTCATATATGATAGAGTTTTGGTGTATAAAGATGTTAATTACTAACATATAATATATAATAAATACAATCTAAGTATATTAAGTTTTGAAACCTACAAAAATAATAGTCATTTAAATTTAGAAAGGTAGGTAACTTAAGAAAATATAATTATATTAAAATAGTTTACTTTAAATTAGATAGTATGAATAATTAGGTAACTAATCGATTTAAGGGAAGTCTTTTTTTTTCTAAAAATAAAGCTAACAAAACAGTTTCAGTCAAACCTCTTAATACAAAATACTAATGGTATCTTTATAATTAATTTTCAAAGGAAGTTATAACAAAATACTAATGGTATTTTTATAATTGAATTTCAAAGGAAGTTATACTAGTGGTGTAATTGCAAAAGTTGATAGATGAATCATCTCAACCAACACCTTAAGGTCATGATTGAGACTTATATATTATATTTATATCTATTATGACCCCTCACTCGAATGTCCATTATGCTTGAAAACCGGTTAATGCACATGCCCCACATACTATGTGCTGAGTTTTCCACTTTGTGAAATATTGGAGGACGTCAGGGTTTGAACCCGTCACCTTTGGCCACATTGAATCTAATTTCATGATAGATGAATTATCCCAACCAAAACCTTAAGTTGATGGTTGAGGCCATATATTATATTTATATCTATTAAATTTCTGTTATATCTCTATTTCAAAAATCGCGTATTCGCGTGGGATCCTTACTAGTTAGGTAACTAATCAATTTAAGGGAAATTTTCTTTGTTATTTAAATATTGTTGTTTGATAAAATTAACGATAAAAATATTGTATTTAACTGTAAAAATAACGGGAACAGTCACAGTAACAATAGTACCGAACCAAGTGGTGTTAGTCTAGTGGTAGCCAGGTTAAACTTTGAAGCTTGCAAAAATGCAGGAGTTGAGCGGTCCTGGGTTCGACTACCAGCTGGGGCGATGATCACTTGGCCACTGCAGCCCCCGAAGGGGGTGGCTTACATGGTCCATGTGGTGGTGCGGGAATGCATGGGCCCGGGGGGGATTCAACCCCCTCGTCATAAAAAAAAAAAAAAAAAAAATTAGGTTTCAAAAAATAATTGTATTAACATGAGATGCAGTGAAAATTATAATATTAACAGTAGGATTAGTGAATGTTGTTGTGTCTTTTAATTTGCATTGGTTGCTAAATTTTTACATCTATATTATAAAAAAAGATGATAGTATTAATCGGGGATGTAGTGAAAGTAATAATATTAACAACGAGAGTAGTGGATGTGTCTCATAATCTATTTGATAAATTTTACATCTATACTATAGAATAAAAGATAAATGTGTGAATTAAGCAAGTCTAACGCAATTAAAAAATTAGGTTTCAAAAAATAAAATATCAATGGTAAATAGAACTAGCTCGGACGAACTTAATTACATGTAATACTACGTACCAATTGTACGTCGTGCTAGTAATTAAGAGTTATTTTCATTAAACCTAATGACCAAGATTTAAACATTAGTGCCAATAACTCTTAACTCTAACCAAAACATGTATGTAATAATCCATATGTACCAAAAAGTAATCAATTTAATTAAGTTAATAATTTCTGAGGACTATGGATCAGCATCTCACAATTGAGTGAAACAATTTCAATGTGCAATTAGTTTTGGTGTATATATATATTAGCAAGTCTTGCTTGCGACGGACCGACCCATCGCAAGCTTGCGACGGGTCAATTCCCTCTCACAAAATGCAAGTGGGGTGCAAGTGGGGGGCTCCATTTCCCACCCACTTGCACCCCCACTTGCACTTTGTGAGAGGGAATTGACCCGTCGCAAGCTTGCGACGGGTCGGTCCGTCACAAATGAGAATTTGTGTGTATATATAGACCCACCCACCTTTAACAAAGTGATATCTAATAAGAAGATTAACTAGTGACTTGCAATTGAAAAAAAGTCTTTAAATTGAAAGGATTAACAAGATTAGGAGGTCCACCCCAGAATTCCTGAGCAAATTGTAAGTCAGCTCTCTCAGAAGGATGACCAGCATCAAACCACAAGTGTTTAGTTGGATCCTCGCAAAGAGTAAAATTGACTTTGTCCATGCAACTGAATTTACCGTTAAACGGTCCACTTCCACAACATGCTCTTTGTGTTTCCGCGAAACCTGTTCATCCAAATCCTTTCTTGTTAGATCCAACACTGCACCCACAATCTTAGGAATTTTATATTTTATCTTTTGTTACTGTTAATGTTGTCTGTCCAATATGTGACTCTCGATCCATAATATTATTATTATTTTTATTACTCTAACTAATGTCAACAATCAACATCAACATGGTATCCAGGATTCCAGTTTTATTTCCATTAAGTACATTATACAACCAAATAAACTTCTTTAAGCTTAAATGTAAACAAGACTAGCTATATTTTAACAAGTCTTATTTAAGACAAGTTGATGAGTTTTAAGATTAAGATGGGTGAATTCTTTCTCATAAAGAGTAAGTGGGTGTCAAGTGGATCCCCCCACTTGCTTTTTTAATGAGCAGGGTTTAATCCGTTTTAAATGAGAATTTGTGATATTTTAAAGTTTATAAACTTCTTTTGCATAGTATTACACTACTACACTTAAAAAAATAATAATATCAGTAAAAAACAATACATATAAGCTCAACAAAATTTTAGTTTTGATATCAAAAAATTATTCATAACCCAAAATATTTTAAAAGCTGCAAAATACGGAGTATATACATAAGCTCAATTAAATTGAAAATTGTTGTACGATCGATGCTATTATACAACCGGTTGTATAATCCTTTTTGTGATCTACATACATTTCTTTTATTTTTATAAATATTTATATTTATATAGTTTTAGAATAGTTGATGTCTTTTCTATTAAGTAAGATATTATATAGTTAGTTTCCTATTCTCCGAGATTGTAATCTTTGTTATTTTATTGTATATTTGATATGATCCCGTAATCTAGGGTTATTGTCATTAGGTCTATTGTATTATAAATACTTGTCTTGTTATCAATATTAATCAAGCTTGAAAACAATATATTTGTTCTCTCATATGTTATCAGAGCCACACGATCTCCCTTCCCCAATAATCTTCAAATAACTTCACTGCTTCTTCAATGGCCGACCAAAGCTCCACCATTACCAACTGTAACGAACCTCCCACCCCCTTTCTCGTCCTCAACCTTAATCACGCCATTGAACTTACGCCTTCCACCTATCGAACTTGGGCTACTCAAATCGACGATATACTATTCAAATTTTACCTGCTCAAATATGTTGATAGCGGCACTCATCCTTCTCCGTCATCAACTATCAACAACGCTGACAAAACTCCAACTTCGAACCTGCATATCACGCATGGATTCGTCAAGATCGATTAATCAAAAGCGCAGTACTCGGCTCCATCAACTCGTCTATCACTCCCCGCCTCCTTCAAGGATAGACATCTCATGAAGTATGGACTACCCTCTCTTCGACCAATGCAAATCCCAGCCGTGGTCATATTTGCCAGATTAAAGACTGTCTCAAGTTTATATCCAAGTCATCCCAGTCTGTCACCGACTATATGCAAGCCATCAAAACTTGAACGGATGAACTCGCTCATATGGGAAAATCAATGGATGTTGAAGATATCATCGCAAAGGTAATAAATAGCCTTGATTATAATTCCTACAAGCCTATAATTGACGCAATACGTGCCCGTGACACTCTCATTTCATTTGATGCCTTTCATGAAAAATTACTAAATCACGACCTAACCTATAAACCGTCCCCTCCATCTGACTTACCAGTCTTCGTTCATTACGCTCAGTCCTCAAAATGTCGCCCAATGAAACCCTCTAACTCCCCTGGTATTTTACCTGACCCAGTTATTCTGCCTTCCCCAACCCGACCCCAATCCCACAAATAACACACCTACAAACTTCAAAGGCCGTTGTTAATGGTGCAAGAATGTAAGTCACTATTGCAATTTTTGTAGAGAGTATAAGCGCCTGAATGTTCAACCACCTGCTTTCAATCAGCGCTCCCCCTACCCTCCCAAGCCAACACCGTCACTTACGCCACCCCTGGCAACACCCAGTCGTACCTTCTTGATAGTGGTGCCACGCATCACATCACTAGTGACCTCAACACTCTTGCTCTTCCTAGCCCGTATGACGGAATTGATGATCTAATAATCGGATATGGTTAAACGCTCTCAATTCACAACACCGGTTCTTTTCCTTACTCTACTTCTTCACCTACTTAAAAATTTCTCGATGTTCTTCACGTACCAAATATATCTCGTAACATTGTCTCTATTCCAAGCTTTGTTCTCATAATAATGTCATAGTTATGTTCTCACCCGTGTCTTGTGTTATTAAGGACCTCAAGACCGTAACAATTCTCCTCCAAGGCACTGAGCAATGGATTATTCGAATGGTGCCCCTCCTCCTCTCCTCGAGCCTATCCGAGTCTTCTTCAACCCTCCCAAGTTTGGCATTATCGACTTTGTCACCAGTCCTCTTATAAGATTCTTAGTTTAATTAGTCATATTGCACAATCTTCTTTCAATAAGTCTCATACCAACGATTGTAATGCGTGCGATACGAATAAAAGTCACAAACTCCCGTTTTTATTATCTTTGTTTACTACTATTACTCCTCTTCAATTAATTTTTTCTGATGTGTGGACCTCCCCAATCTTTTCCTATGATAACTTTAAATACTATATAATATTTATTGATCATGACACAAAATATACTTGACTATATCCATTGAAAAATAAATCCGACACCCACAATACTTTCATTTGATTCAAAGCCCTTGTGGAACGCTTCTTTAACACTCATATACTCCAACTATTTTCCGACAATAGAGGTGCATACCTCAAACCTACTCCTACTCTTGACTCACATGGTATTTCCCACCTCACTTCCCCCAATACCCCGGAGCACAATGGTTACGCTGAGCATAGACAACGTCACATTGTAGAAACAGTTCATGTTCTCCTCACCCATGGTAAACTCCCACCATATTTTTGGCCTCACGCCTTCACGACGGCCACCTACCTAATAAACCGAATGCCTACCCCAACCCTCAACAACATCTCCCCCTTCCTCAAACTATTTGAAATCCAACCGAATTATTCCAAATTAAGGAGTTTTGGGTGCCTTTGCTACCCTTGGCTTCGTCCTTACACCCCTCACAAACGTTTCCCCTGCTCCATTGCTTGCATATTTATTGGCTATTCACCCTTTCAAAGAGCCTATCACTGTTTAGACCCCACAACAAATCGACTATACACCTCGCGCCATGTCAAGTTTGTCGAACACATATTCCCATACTCTTCTCTAACCTCGTCCTCGTCTACTACCTTGCCCTCACCCACTAAATGGTGCTCTATTTCCGTCCCTATTCTGCAGGAACCAGAACCCCATGTCATCAACGATTCCACTCCTTCTTCTACTCCCTCATCTGCATCGTCTTCCCTCATCACTTCCCATGCCGCGTCCACACCAGACCAGTCCCATGTTTCCACGCCATAACAGTCCCCTGCCACCACATCTGAAAGTCCCTTGCTGAAGCCACGACCCCTCCTTCTGCCACTTTCTCACCCCCATCTCAAACGTTCCTCCTTGTCACGTCATCACAAGCCTCACTGATAACATCACAAGACCAAACCCAAAGTATGCTAAAACAGCCTTTTTAAACCCGTATTCCAACCCCCTTCCCATAACAGTTAAGCAAGCTCTAATTTCCTTGATCCTCGATGTCGGATTGCAATGGAGGATGAATTCAAAGCTCTCACTAAAAACACCACATGGTCATTAGTTCCTGCTCAACCTTGTTACAACACAATTGGTTACAAATGGGTCTTTCGTGTCAAGTATAAACCCGACAACTCCATTGAAAAATATAAAGCCCGTCTTGTTGGTAAGGGCTTTCATTAAAGACCCGACAGTTACTACACCGACACCTATAGCCCTGTCGTTAAGCCAGCCACTATTCGTCTCATATTATCACTTGCCTTGACTCATAAATGGCCCCTCCGTCACCTCGACGTTAACAATGCCTTTCTCCAAGGCTCCCTCTCTAACACAGTTTTTATATCTAAACCTCCCGACTTTATTGACACTACTTTCCCTACTCATGTTTGCAAGCTTTCAAAGCCATTTATTGCCCTAGACAAGCTCCTTCCGCTTGGTTTAATGAGCTTTGTTCCTTTCTCCTCTCCTATGGCTTCACCAATTCTATTGCATATCCGTCCCTTTTATTCCTCACTCGCTCTAGCTATTCTCTTTATCTCGTTGTCTACGTTGATGACATAATTCTAACTGGCTTCTCTTGTAACACCCGGAAATGTACCCTATTGTTCTAGTAGAAATATTTTACGAAAACTTTTCAGTAATTTTAAGTTTTAATTTATAATTTTAAGTTCCGAGTCGAATTTAGAATTTTCGAGTTCGTATTTGGAGTTTCTGCGAGATTCCATGAAAATCCCGTCTTAAGACGAGTTTGACTTTTCTTGACTTTTGAGTCGGGTTTGACTTTCTTGACTTTGAAACCGTCTTTGACCTTTTCCTACACAACTCACACTACTCCCTTCCTTAACCTAATATTTCATTTCAACACAACATCAAACACACTTTTCTTCCTCTCTAAGAAATCAACTTTCCCTCTTTGAATTCGATTTTGGAATTGACGTATCTTCTTCGTTACTTGATAGAATTTACGTAAGTTTATCTTATTCTTCCTTCCGTACCTTCCTCTATCCGTATTGATAATAAAATTATCGTCTTTCTCGCTTTTCAAGCATTCCGTCTTTCTCAAGATGAACTTTATTCATCTTTTTACAATCTATTTGTAGGTGGTGACCTCCAAGATCCCGACAAAGACTACTTTCTAATTGAAGAGGAGCTTGACGACTAGTAGAGACGCATAAAGGTAACGGTGAAGGGTTACTCGGTATCACTTACGTGTTTTACATGTTATATGCTAGAAAATCGTATTAGAATACGATTAGGAAGATTAGAAACCATGCTATGAGTAGTAAATGATGTTATATGATGAATGTTGATGAATTATATTGATTGTTGATGATTATTTGAAGTATATATGAGAATTGAAATGATTTGGAAATGAATTGGTTAAGTGTAAGAGGCTCTCGGGTGAACTGGGTTCCCTGCCGGTCGACCGGCCGCCGGTCTGCCAACCGGCTGGGAACACTCCAGTAACTTATTTTTGGAAACTTGGTTTTGCATGAAGAGGTGCTCCAGGCCGGCCCACCGGCCACCGGTCAACCCACCGGCCTGGAACACATCAGTATTGAAGTTTTGATTTTGGTATGGTGCTCTGTGCCGGCCGACAGGCCGCCGGTCTACCGACCGGCCCAGACCTCTTTTCTCTGTTTTAGGGTTTTGCCTGTGTTCTGAGCCGGCCCACCGGCCACCGGTCCCCTGCCCGGCCTGGAACACGGCTGTGTTGTTTTTCTTTAACTTATAAAACTCGTAATTTATAATAGTTCGCATGATCCGTTTACCGTATAATTTTACGTAATGTCTTATAATATTCATGTTTTGGATATATGATATCTCTTTCGCATGTATCCCATGTTTTGTGACGGTTTTCGATATGTTCCCACTTTGAGTCGGTTTTTACAAATGAGTCGGTTTGAGCACTATTTTGTATTGTGCTTTGTATTCTCATTCCCTTGGCTACCTTCCCGTTCGTAAGGCTGGAATGTCGGAACGGAGAGGTATCCTACTGCTTAAATGCATGTGTTAGTGGGCATACGACGACGTTGTTGGGAGTTGAACGCTATGCGTTGATCGACCCGGCCGTCACATGTTGTGTACTTGCGTGGTGGTGTTATTTGCATGTAGCGTACCGCTTGTTATGAGGCTTGTGCTCTTTTCCGCCTTTTTCGTGAATTGATCTACCGAATTTGGGGGTACTCGGCGTCTTTGTAAGACCGAGTCTTGGATGCGAAATGTCATCGCATGTCGAATCGGAAAAGGTTTATTCCGAGAGTCTGGCCAGGTTTAGACTAGGACCGGA
>JAIUZE010037206.1:0-19833 GCA_022085475.1 Heliosperma pusillum | reverse complement strand
AATTAATGACCAACAAAATTAGAAGTGACTAATTTTGAGTTCTAAATCAGTTTAGTTAATTAGTTTGAATTTAAATGCGATTTAAATGTTGATAGTGATTTTTAATGGTTAAAAATCAATAAATCCCGGAAAAATCGAGCTACAATGAGCATGAATGAATTTAGGACTATTTTGGCATGAATTTTTGCAGCAATTTATTTAATTTATGGTTGAATGAATGCATGTCATTTATTTAATAATTTATGCAAATTTTGTACCTAGTATGGCCTAGTTATTTTTTAATCGTTATTACCCGTAATGTAAGGGAATAACGGTTTGGTTGTAATTTATTGCGATCTCGTATCGCCGGTTTGTATAATTTAATAATTTTATTTCATAGAATAAATGTATAATAGGAATTTGTATATTTGTATATTTGTAATTATTTTTATGAAGACCGGTGACTCCCTCAAAAGACGGTGCCATTTTGGAAGGTGTTCCAAGTGAAGAGGCAAGGGACCAAGGAGTTGGTTTCCGAATTTGTAATTATCTAGTTAATTTGATTAGCTAGGTGGCCATACTAGGATTTTATCGTTGCTTGGTTTCTTGCTTTATTTCCGCTCATGCCAAAATCGTCACACATGCATTTTATTTTCCGTTATTGTCAATTCAACGTTATTCACAATTCACCGACTTAGTTCACTTATAGGGAATTAATAACTAAATTGACATATCTCTCACATATTTAAAAAGTGAGATTAGCCTTACCAAGTAAATAACACCCTATTAATTCCCGTGTTCATTAGGGCTACCACGCTCGTGGGCCCTTTGTACCTGCTCGGGTAAGTAGGGTGATACATACAATCTAACAATTGGATTGGACTCAACGAGATAACGTTTCTTGAGACTAGGAGATGGATTTAGTTGAAATCCGTCATCCAAGAGTTCTAAGAGTAGAATTAGTCAAATAATGACTTACCATTTCTAAATAAAGGTAGCATGCGATGACTAATTTTATTTAAAGATGGGTCTTGGAATCATTTATATAATTTAGTGAGAGGTCATTATATAAATGCTAAACTTGTTAAAATGTTTTTCAAGTAAATTAACAATGAATGTTTATATATTTCTTTTTGTTGTAGTAACCATATTCGCGAAATGTCAACTTCATCCAACAACGCAACCTTGGGTAAGGACTCATGGTTGAGATCCGTTATAGACAGTGTTGTCACTAAAGGATGACGGAAGTAACTTCGTTGAAATGTGAGTCCAACGATCAAGACGGCCGCGTATCCGATACGTGGTCTTCTGCTACTTGGTCCCGCAGAGCCCCCCACGAACCCGCGCCAAGATCGTCCGCGGTTGTTCGGAGCCGAATATGACCTTTATTGAAGGTTGCAATGACTCAAGAATGTCTTGATTTGGTCAATCTTCACCCAAACTCAAACTCCAATTGATATCTCTCAATGCATATGCGATATTCACGAGGATTACGTCGATGTTTTCGCAAGCCCCTCAAATTCTCCAATATGAGGCGGCTACGAAATTCTTTGACACCAAGCTTCAAAGGGGCCAAAAAGTTGGCCCACACGTGCTCAAAGTGGTTGAGCACACGGACACCTTAGAGCATCTAGGGTGCAAAATTCCGAAGCAATTGGTGGTGGGTAAGATCCTTCATTCACTCACACCTAAGTTCACCCAATTTAGGGTGAACTACAACATGAATGGCATGGACAAGAGTTTCCATGAACTCCATACACTCCTCACCCAAGCGGAGAGGGACATGGAGGCTAGTGGGAGTGAACCCAAGGATGTTCTTTCCATGAAAATGAAGAACATGAACCTTGGGGTGACGAAGGACAAGGGAAAGAGTAAGACTCTTTTCAAGAAATCCGGCAAGGGAAAGGGCAAGGTCTTTTATAAGGCCAAGCCCAAGGTCAACAAACACGCGGAGGCGGATTGCTATTATTGTAATGGCAAAGGGCATTGGAAACGCAATTGACCCAAGTACTTGAAAGACAAGAAGGACGGTTGTGTGACAACGTCATGTAAAATTATTTCATCACTCTATATGATAGATATTAACTTTGCTAGTACATCTTCTTGGGTATTTGATACCGGTTGTGGTTCTCACCTTTGTAATCATGTACAAGGGCTGAGGGACGCGCAAGCACTAGCCAAGGGTGACGTGGACCTGCGCATGGGAAATGGAGCTAAGGTAGCCGCAGTTTCCGTGGGCACCTACGTTCTTGTTTTGCCTAATGGTTTAGAGTTGTATTTAAATAATTGCTATTATGTACCAACTCTTACCAAGAACATTATCTCCATTTCCGTGTTAGACATGGAAGGATTTTCATTTTGCATTAAGGACAACTGTTGTACTTTTTCACTTAATGAAATGGTTTATGGCGAGGCCATTTCTATTGGAGGTATTTATGTTTTAGATATTGCAAAAGAGGTCTATCATGTAGAAAACAAGAAGCTCCAAACAGGTGAACCTAATCAATCATACCTTTGGCATTGTCGTTTAGGGCACATAAACGAACGACGCATAAAGAGACTTGTTTCATCTAAAGTACTCAAACCATTCGATTACGAATCTTATGGCGTATGCGAATCTTGTCTTCTAGGCAAGATGACTCGTGCTCCTTTTACGGGAAAAGGAACACGAGCAAGTGAAGTATTAGAACTTATACATACGGATGTATGCGGTCCAATGACTATCCGAGCTAGAGGTGGTTATCACTACTTCATTACTTTTACCGACGACTTGAGTAGATATGGATATGTCTACTTGATGAGGCATAAAAGTGATGCTTTTGAAAAATTCAAAGAATTTCAAAATGAAGTAGAAAACCAATTGAATAAAAAGATTAAAACCCTTCGATCCGATCGTGGTGGTGAATACTTGAACAATGAATTTGATTCACACCTAAAAGATTGTGGTATAGTATCACAATGGACTCCTCCTGGAACACCTCAATTAAACGGTGTATCCGAAAGGAGAAATCGAACTTTATTAGATATGGTTCGATCTATGATGAGTCTAACAGAGCTTCCTGATTATTTTTGGGGTTTTGCTATCTTATCTGCAATATTTTCACTAAATCGAAGCCCGACTAAAGCGGCAAACAAGACTCCATATGAGATATGGACAGGAAAAGTCCCTTATTTGTCATTTATGAGAATTTGGGGATGCGAGGCTTTTGTTAAGAATAAGTCTGACGATAAACTCGCACCCAAATCTGACAAATGTCTTTTGTAGGATATCCAAAGGAATCACGTGCTTATTACTTCTACAATAAACACGAGGACAAAGTGTTTGTGTCTCGTGATGCAGTCTTTTTAGAAAATGATTTTATTTCTAAAAGACAGAGTGGGAGAAAATTTGAACTTGATGAAGTCCAAGAGCCACAAACCGAAAAGGACGACGAGGAAAACGTTCCCTCTTCGTCTGGTACGGTCATTATTCCTTCGGAACCTAGGAGGTCAAGCAGAATTAGTCATCAACCTGATAGATACCTTGGTATTATAGAGGAAGGTGATGACTATAATTTGCTACTTTTTGAAAGTAACGAACCTACTACCTACAAAGCAGCCATTTGTAGTCCCGACTCAAAGATGTGGCTAGGAGCCATGCAATCCGAAATGGATTCTATGTACGACAATCAAGTATGGGATTTGGTTGATTTACCTAAGGAGGTAAGACCTCTTCAGTGTAAGTGGATCTATAAGATCAAAAGTGGCATAGATAAACATAATGATGTTTATGCAACAGGAGTATATGACCAAGACAAGACACAAGCTCAAGACAAGACTCAACATCAAAACAACAACACCATTCAAGACAACAACATCCATTCAGACAACACCATGACCAGTTATGACAATGTCCTATTCAGTCCAAGCAACAACCACTTCAGGCCTGCTAAGACAACACCACACCAACCAGAACAAAGCCTAGCCATCCACTTCCCAAGACTAAGCAACAACAACACACAGCCAACAGCAAAACAAACCCAACACAACAAAAACAACTCTCAGCCTAAAACAGCCTATCACAGTCTTTCTAAACAGGGTCCATGGGGGTCCCACACATTCAAACAAGCCTAACCAACCATCAACCTTAGTCCTTGGGAAAGTCCTCTACAACTTTGCCCATGACTTCTCTTCTAGGAAATGCACACACAAAAAGTTAGTCTAGAGACAACTCCAAACTGTCCAAATTTCAGTCCTTTTTGCAGTAGTTAACATGTCACTAACAAACTTTCCTGTTTTGATCAAACGAGCTCAAGGGCCCTTTTAGCAGGACCTTTGGCATCCATCCCACTTCAGTTGAGCTCAAGAATCAAGCTTGGAAGTCCACTCCTCCCCCAGTTTCAACCTAAACAACCCAATTAAGGCAGATTGTCCCATTAGAACTGCTTTTCTACTTTATTGCTTTATGCTGAACAATGTAGCTGTTATTTCTGTTTCTTTTGCAAGCCAATTGTGGCCCTAGGATGTATTGAACGAGTAGGATGTAATCTCCTTGCCTATATAAGGCCATTTCCTAATGAATGAAAGACAGATTTGAAGTAAAACATAAAACTGAAACCTTGTTTCTGTTAACATCTCTTGGCTGTGTGCTTGAGACAACTTCCTTTGCTTTGTGCTTGGAAGTGAGCTTAGGTCCTTAGCTGTGTGCTGGGATCAAAGTTCAACCCTCAATCATTGGCTTTGTGCTTTGGTTAAGGTTCTATCTTTGTTCTTTAACAACCAGTTCAAACAGAAACAGAGTATTTGCAAAGTGTCTAACCTTAGTTCAAATTATCATTGTTTAGCTTGTCTTTCTGAATAGTTTCAGTGCAAATTGGTTATCAGAGCTTTGGTTTGTGAGTTCATCTACCTAACTACATTAAAAATACAAAATCCAACCATGAGTGAAGAGAGAATCACAGGTCTTGAAAACACAGTTCAAGGTCTTGTCAGAACTGTAATGGAGGTCTCTAGATCTGTCAATGAACTCCTTGAGGGCCAACAGAACAATGATACAAGGGGAGGCAGAGGTCGAGGGAGAGGAGCACCTTTCCCACAAGGTGGAGGAAGGAGGAGACAACCTGTAGATCAGTTTGAAATGTCAGATTCAGATGGCTCAGATCACAGTCTTCTCAGACACCAAGACAAAGACATAAAGGTAGAGATCCCTGACTTTCTAGGTAGCTTGAACCCTGATGATTTCCTAGATTGGCTAAGGTCTGTAGAAAGAGTCTTTGAGTTTAAAGGATACACTGATAGAAAGGCTTTTAAGGTTGCTATCATGAAACTAAAAGGCTATGCCTCACTGTGGTATGAAAACATGAAAACCTTGAGGGTTAGGGAAGGGAAAGAACCTGTAAAGTCATGGCTCAAACTGAAAAAGAAAATGAGAGCTAAGTTTGTCTCTAGGGACTACACTCAGGACATGTTCATTAAACTTACTCACCTAAAGCAAGACCAAAGACCTGTAGAGTCCTACCTAAGAGACTTTGAACAACTTACATTGCAATGTGAGGTTGTTGAGAAATCTGAACAAAAGATAGCAAGGTTCTTAGAAGGGTTGGATGAAAGGATAGCTAGCAAAGTTAGGCTACAAAATATATACTCCTTTGAGGAAGCTGTCAACTTGTCTTTAAGGGTAGAAAAATTGGGGAAGGGAAAGGCCAGTGCTTCTAAAACACCTGCTAGAACCCCCACCTTCAAACCCTTTGTAGGAGTCAAGATAGGAGAACCTGTGGTTCCTATTAAGACCCCTTTCAACCCTGATAAAAGCAAGGCTATTGAGGCAGGCCAAAGGAAGACTACTCCTCTCAAAAAGTGCTTTCAATGTCAAGGGTATGGACATTTTGCTAGAGAATGTCCATCTAAAAGGGCTCTGAGTACCCTAGAAGTAATCCATTGGGGAGATGATGAAGTGTTGGTCTGTGATGATGAGATGGAAGAGCCTGAGGTAGAGGCTAGTGAGGAGTTGATAGAGCCTGATGCAGGGTTAAGTTTGGTAACATGGAGGGTAATGCATACTCAACCCCAACCTTTGGAAGAGGATCAAAGACACCAGATCTTTAGGACCAGATGTACCATCAAGGGTAGAGTATGTAACCTCATTATTGATGGTGGAAGCTGCACTAATGTGGCCTCCAAAACACTGATAGACAAGCTAGCTCTACCCACCAAGGACCACCCCCTACCTTACAAACTCAGATGGCTAAACAAAGGGGCTGAGATCAAGGTGGATAAACAATGTGTTGTGCCTTTCTCAATTGGTAAAGGGTATGTGGATGAGAGTCTTTGTGATGTTCTACCTATGGATGCATGTCACCTTTTGCTTGGGAGGCCATGGGAGTTTGATAGGGATGCCATACACCATGGGAGGGACAACACCTACACTTTTAAGTATGGGAAGAAGAAAATCACCCTGGCACCTTTACCACCTGCTTTAAAGATCAACCCAAACCCCATGAGTGAGGCTTCCAAGGAAGTCATGCTGATAAGTGAATCAGAACTAGTACAAGAGCTAAGTGAGTTACAACCTGTGTACATATTACTTGCCAAAGAGACTGGGATGAGCATCATTGATATCCCTGAAGAGGTCAAGTCTATCCTAGAAAGCTATGGTGATGTCTTTCCTACTGAGCTCCCTAGTGGACTGCCACCTCTTAGAGGAATAGAACACCACATTGACCTAGTGCCTGGAGCTATCTTACCCAACAAGCCAGCTTACAGGAGTGATCCTAAGGCTACACAAGAGCTCCAACTTCAAGTAGGTGAGCTGCTCAACAAGGGCTATGTTAGGGAATCCCTCAGCCCTTGTGTTGTACCAGCCTTGCTTGTGCCAAAGAAGGATGGGACTTGGCGTATGTGCATTGACAGTAGGGCCATCAACAACATTACCATCAAGTATAGGTTTCCCATACCTAGACTTAATGATATTCTGGATGAGTTAAGTGGGGCTCAAGTATTCACTAAGATTGATCTGAGGCAGGGCTATCACCAAGTGAGGATAAGAGCAGGGGATGAATGGAAGACAGCTTTCAAGACTAAACATGGGCTCTATGAATGGTTGGTGATGCCTTTTGGGTTGTCTAATGCCCCTAGTACCTTCATGAGGTTGATGACAGAAGTCCTAAGGCCCTACTTAGGCAAGTGTGTGGTGGTTTACTTTGATGACATTCTTATTTACAGTTCAACTAGGGGAGAACATTTGCAGCATCTGAAGTTGTTGTTTGAGGTCTTAAGAGAGAACAAGTTGTATGGCAAACTAGAGAAGTGCACCTTCATGCAGCCTGAGGTTTACTTCCTTGGGTTCATCATCTCTAAGAAAGGAGTAGCAGTTGATCCTGAGAAGGTGCAAGCAATCAAGGAATGGCCCCTTCCTCAAACTGTTACTGATGTTAGAAGTTTTCATGGGTTAGCATCTTTCTATAGGAGGTTCATACAAGGGTTTAGTTCAATCATGGCCCCTATTACTGAGTGCATGAAGAAGGGAGAGTTCAAGTGGAATGAGAAGGCTGAAAGGTCCTTCAATCTGATCAAGGAGCTATTATGTAAATCTCCAATATTGGTTCTACCAGATTTTAACAAACTCTTTGAGGTAGAGTGTGATGCCAGTGGCCTTGGCATAGGAGCTGTGCTTACTCAAGAGAAGAAACCAGTTGTATACTTCAGTGAGAAGCTAAATGGAGCCAAGCTTAATTACTCCACATATGACAAAGAATTCTATGCCATTGTGAGAGCATTGAACCACTAGGGACACTACTTGAAGCCTAAGCCTTTTGTGCTTCATTCTGATCATGAGGCTCTCAAATACATCAATGGACAGCACAAACTCAACCCCAGGCATGCCAAATGGGTAGAATTCTTGCAATCCTTCTCATTCTCCAGCAAATACATAGAGGGTCAGAACAATGTTGTAGCTGATGCATTGTCTAGAAGATCTGTGATGTTGACCTTCATGGAACAAAGGGTGTTGGGGTTTGAATTTATGAAAGAGCTCTATCAAGAACACCCAGACTTCAAACATGAATGGGAGGTGTATCAGGAAGGACAAGTCAAGAAAGGGAGCAAGTACACAGCTCAGGAAGGCTACTTGTTCTATGGAAACAAACTATGTGTGCCTAAAGGACCTTATAGGGGACTACTGGTCAAAGAGGTTCACTCCAATGGCCTTGCTGGTCACTTTGGGGTGCAGAAGACCTATGACATATTGCAAGATCAGTTCTACTGGCCTAAGATGCTCAGTGATGTGCAAGATGCCCTCAAGAGATGCAGGTCTTGTCAACTAGCCAAGGCACACTTTCAAGCAGGCCCTTACACACCACTTCCAGTACCAAACAAGCCATGGGAAGACCTCAGTATGGACTTCATTGTAGCCTTACCTAGAACTCAAAGGGGAAAAGATTCAATCATGGTGGTTGTAGATAGGTTCAGCAAGATGGCCCATTTCATTGCTTGTAAGAAGACTGAGGATGCTTTGGGCGTAGCTGAACTATACTTTAGGGAGGTTGTCAAGTTACATGGGGTCCCTAGAAGCATTGTCTCAGATAGAGACACAAAGTTCATGAGTCACTTCTGGAGAACCTTGTGGAAGCTATTGAAGACCAGGCTATTGTTTAGTACTTCTCACCATCCCCAAACTGATGGGCAGACAGAAGTCACTAACAGGACACTAGGAAAGATCTTAAGGAGCATTGTTTCTAAGTCCTTGAAAGATTGGGACCTCAGGCTAGCACAAGCTGAGTTTGCCTTCAACAGAGCTCCCTCAAGCAGCACAGGTAAAAGTCCTTTTGAAACAGTTTATGGAACTAATCCTCTCATGCCTACAGACCTAGCACCAGTCAAAGGAAGCAAAGCAAACTATGATGCAAAGAAAAGAGTTGAGCAAATGATACAGATTCATGAGCAAGTCAAGAAGCAGATTGAAAGGTCCAATGAGTTGTACAAGGCTAGGTCCAAAGGGGCTAAGAAAGCAAGGGAGTTCAAGGCAGGGGATCTTGTATGGTTGCATTTAAGAAAAGAGAGATTTCCAGACAAGAGGAGAAACAAGCTCATGCCAAGAGCTGATGGACCATTTGAGATACTGGAGAAGATAGGCACAAATGCTTACAAAGTGGACCTACCAGGAAGCTATGGTGTACATGGTACTTTCAATGTTGGAGACCTGAGCCCCTACCATGGTGAATCAGATGATGAAGGTGATGAAGATTTGAGGGCAAATCCTTTTCAAGAAAGGGAGGTTGCAACAGGAGTATATGACCAAGACAAGACACAAGCTCAAGACAAGACTCAACATCAAGACAACAACACCATTCAAGACAACAACATCCATTCAGACAACACCATGACCAGTTATGACAATGTCCTATTCAGTCCAAGCAACAACCACTTCAGGCCTGCTAAGACAACACCACACCAACCAGAACAAAGCCTAGCCATCCACTTCCCAAGACTAAGCCACAACAACACACAGCCAACAGCAAAACAAACCCAACACAACAAAACCAACTCTCAGCCTAAAACAGCCTATCACAGTCTTTCTAAACAGGGTCCATGGGGGTCCCACACATTCAAACAAGCCTAACCAACCATCAACCTTAGTCCTTGGGAAGGTCCTCTACAACTTTTCCTAGGACTTCTCTTCCAGGAAATGCACACACAAAAAGTTAGTCTAGGGACAACTCCAAACTGTCCAAATTTCAGTCCTTTTTGCAGTAGTTAACATGTCACTATCAAACTTTCCTGTTTTGATCAAACAAGCTCGAGGGCCTTTTAGCAGGACCTTTGGCATCCATCCCACTTCAGTTGAGCTCAAGAATCAAGCTTGGAAGTCCACTCCTCCACCAGTTTCAACCTAAACAACCCAATTAAGGCAGATTGTCCCATTAGAACTGCTTTTCTACTTTATTGCTTTATGCTGAACAATGTAGCTGTTATTTCTGTTTCTTTTGCAAGCCAATTGTGGCCCTAGGATGTATTGAACGAGTAGGATGTAATCTCCTTGCCTATATAAGGCCATTTCCTAATGAATGAAAGACAGATTGGAAGTAAAACATAAAACTGAAACCTTGTTTCTGTTAACATCTCTTGGCTGTGTGCTTGAGACAACTTCCTTTGCTTTGTGCTTGGAAGTGAGCTTAGGTCCTTAGCTGTGTGCTGGGATCAAAGTTCAACCCTCAATCATTGGCTTTGTGCTTTGGTTAAGGTTCTATCTTTGTTCTTTAACAACCAGTTCAAACAGAAACAGAGTATTTGCAAAGTGTCTAACCTTAGTACAAATTATCATTGTTTAGCTTGTCTTTCTGAATAGTTTCAGTGCAGTTTACAAAGCTAGATTGGTGGTAAAAGGTTTCACCCAAGTTCATGGTCTTCACTATGACGAAACCTTCGCCCCAGTCGCCATGCTTCGATCCATAAGGATTATATTAGCGGTTGCCGCATTTCATAATTATGAGATTTGGCAAATGGATGTCAAAAACCGCCTTCTTGAATGGGATTCTAGAAGAGGAAGTGTACATGACACAACCTGAAGGTTTTGTGGATCCATCAAACCCTAAGAAGGTATGCAAGCTTAAGAGATCCATCTATGGTCTTAAACAAGCATCCAGGAGTTGGAATCATCGTTTCGATCATGTAATTAAACAAAATGGTTTCACTCGAAGCGTCGAGGAACCGTGTTTATACATGAAGTTTAGTGGGAGTAAAGTAACTTTTCTAGTCTTGTATGTAGATGACATACTACTCATTGGGAATGATATTCCAATGCTCACTTCTGTAAAGGAATGGCTAGGAATACATTTCCAAATGAAAGACTTAGGAGAGGCCCAGCGCATCTTAGGTATCCGGATCTATAGGGATAGATCTAAAAGGATACTAGCATTAAGTCAAGAAACTTATATTGATAAGATTCTTGATCGGTTCAACATGAAAGACTCTAAGAGAGGCTTTATTCCTATGGGAAGTGGGATCACTTTGAGCAAGTCAGAGTGCCCTACAAAACCCGAGGAGATTGAACGCATGAAATTGATCCCTTACGCATCAGCTGTTGGATCAATCATGTATGCTATGATGTGCACTCGTCCCGACGTTGCATATGCTTTGAGCATGACAAGTCGTTACCAAGCAAATCCAGGTGAGAGTCACTGGATAGCCGTAAAGAACATCCTTAAGTACTTAAGAAGGACCAAGGATTCGTTCTTAGTGTTTGGAGGCGAGACTGAGTTACGTGTAAAGGGTTACACAGATGCCAGTTTCCAAACAGATAGGGATGATATGAAATCCCAATCCGGCTACGTTTATATGATGAATGGAGGAGCTGTTTGCTGGAAGAGTTTCAAGCAAAGCGTTACAGCGGATTCTACAACAGAAGCAGAGTACCTTGCAGCGTCTGAAGCTGCAAAGGAAGCTGTGTGGATTCGCAATTTTTGGAAGGGACTAACAGTAGTCCCTACTGCCAAAGATCCTATCACAATTTATTGTGATAACAGTGGGGCTATTTTTCAAGCAAAAGAGCCCAAGTCTAGTAACAAGTCTAGACATGTACTTAGGAAATATCATGTAATTAGAGATTACGTGGACAGAAAGAAAATTGACATTTGTAAGGTTGGTACAGATGACAACATTGCTGATCCTTTAACCAAGCCTTTGTCAAAGGCTAAGCATGATGATCATGTCGTCACAATGGGATTGAGACGTGTACCAGAATTCCTTTAGATTATGTATTATGTAATAATTGAATGTTGTTTTAATTATTTCATATATGATAAATGCATTCATTGTTCGAGTTTCATTATAAACTCTTTTATTTAGTTTGACTAAATTTAATACTTTGTTTATCCGAATAGATTGTTGGACCCTATTCAAGTGAATAGGACGACCTTAGTATTTTGTCCCTAGTCACTCAATGAGGTGACGTCTCGAAATGACTAGATTGTAAGTCGATCGATGGTTGGTTCAGCACCATGGGGTCATGGAGATGACTGGTCGTTTACATAGACAGACTGTATGACACTCTGTCGTACAGTGACATTGTAGAGACCCTTAAATCAATTATTTGATGCCTGGTCGTGGCAGGGTCTTCTATCTTATTCCTATAAGTCGATTCTTTTGACTGGCGACCGTCTATCTGAGTCGGTGCAGTTTCCGATTGGTTTTGGTTGATGTTTTAGGTCGTGCCGTAAAAGGAGGCCGATGGACTTCTTCTGGATCATGGTGATCTGCATCATAAAGAGTAGATGAATCAACAGGAATTGTCCACCCACGTTGGGTACAAACATCTTTAGGCCACTCGAGGAGAAGTTACTTTAAATGCGTGGCCACGCTCGGAAATAGATCTATGGTATATTTTCCGGTCAGACAGTTACTCTCCCTATCGAGAAAACCACTCTAGATATTGTCAATCGCAAGTGCGACCTGAAAGACACCTTGCATTGAGTGGGAGATGTGATAAAGAGACAAGAGAATCGGTGACGCACACTTGTGTCAGACAAGTGGGAGATTGTTGGAGTAGGTGTCCTCCAAAATAGTGCGCCACATAATAAATCTTATTATGGAATATAATTGGGATAATTATTGACTATATATATGATTAGTCAGTTGATTAACGTAAATCAATAACGGTTGGCTAACTAGAGTTTGACGTTATTGTCGTTTGACGGCGGTGATCAATTGATCCCTTTCGGTCACACCTAAAGGATGAAATCCACATAGTAACTAATTATTTGTATACGATACAGTTAGTTAGTACATTACATATATTCGATATGTACAAGATTATTGTTAGAAATTGAGTTAAGAACTCAAATTCGATTAAGCTTATTTTTCAATTATGCGATAATTGACTAATAAATTTATATCTTATTTTAATACGATTAAATAAGATTTAACTTAGTAATTAATCGTTAAATTACTAAATTAGTTGAGGTTTTGAGATAGAGGTAATTAGTTAATTTTATTTACAAAGAGTTGTAAAATAAATTAACTAAGCATTGTGGGACCCATTATATATTAATATAATGGTAAAATATTACTTAAAATGTTAAGTAGATATTATTCATTTATTTGTGTCATATAATTGTTATATGATCAAATTAACACTTAATTATACAAGATAATTAAGCATATGATTAATAAGTATTTGTGGGACAAATATCAAAAATCAAAATGGATCAAAATAAGGCTCACATGGCCGTTTATGGTGAAGTGAATGGTGATGATGGTTGCTCTTATTCATACTCACAAGCAACATGTGATTATGACATGAATAGTAAACCTAAAATCATTTTATTCACTACAACACACCACCACTTTGCATGGCAATAAAATAAGAAGAAAAAAGACCTCTTTTGGTGATGTAGAGGCCGGCCCTCATGGCTATAAAAAGAGAACAATTGTTGTTCATTTCTTTACTAGTTCATTCTTGCTTATTTCATACATCTCTCAAAACTAAACTTCTCTCTAAAAAACTCTCATATACTAATATTTCTTAAGTATTACTAGTGTAGTAATATAGTCTAATATTAGTAGTATAATATCTATCTTATTATCTAGTTAATAATAAGAATAGATTATTTGGGTTCATCTTGGTGCAATTTAGAGGAGATCTTCTAGTTTGGAGATTACTTGTGTTCATCCATATTAATAGCTCAAGAACAACAAGAAGGAGTTCTTGTTGTGCCCATATTATTTCCATATCAATGTGAGAAAATTTCTTCTTTTATATAAATGTCTTTATATTTGCATGCATGTTACATAGTGATATAAAACGCGGAAGCAATTAACGATTGTGTCTCGAAGTTCTGAACAAACGAGTAACAACATCAACAACAACGGTATTTAACAAATAATAGGATTGTTTGAGTGTTGTTTACGACGAAATAGCAGCAGCAATAGTCAATAATTCGTAACGATGAACAGTAACGCCGATGAACAGTAACGACGATGAACAGTACGTTGAACAGTAAATAACAAAAATAAAAGAGCGATATTTAGCTTCGAGATTTGACCTGAATTCGCAGCTAATAACGAAGGAGTTTGCAGCACAAACTACGATCGCAAATGACTTGAAGTTCGTTCTCAAATGAAAGGAATTGGTGATCAAACTGATCGGGTTTTCTATGTTTATATTGATCGTTGAATGAAATCAAATGTAGCAGCATACAAGCCTTATATAGGCAGCTCTAGGGTTAACTAATTGATCTTCTAAAAGATCTTATTATTGCACAATAAGATAACCTAATTCTAGGAAAGAAATAACAGAATATAAGCTAACAAAATATCAAATGCAAATAAGGAAATTACGGAAATAGCACTGCCAAGCTCAAGGGTTATTAATGATTAAGACCCCGACTCCTTGGACTTGGTTATGCGTGCCAATATAGCCCAACACACAAGTATCATGAGCAGCCCCTTCTTGTACGTTGCTTGGTCCAATCGTGACCTCTTCCACAATGTTATCCTCAAACGCATCATCCGCTCCTTCTTGAAAGGGAATTGACCTCAATTCCGACAGCCTTTCATCATCGACGTAAGGCGAGAGATCCCCTACATTAAATGTGGCATGAACGCCATAGTCACATGGAAGTTCGAGCTTATATGCATTATCGTTCACCTTTCCAACTATCTTGTAAGGACCTTCGGCTCGAGGCATGAGCTTGTTCTTGCGTTTTCCCGGAAATCGTTCTTTCCTTAAGTGAAGCCAGACTAGATCACCAGGTTCGAATAGCCTTGCCTTTCGATTCTTGTTCGATCGTTTCTTATAAGCCTCATTTACCATTTCAATTCGCTTTTTCACTTGCTCATGTAACTTCAGCATCGATTTCAGTTTGGATTCGGCATCCTTGTGCACCAACTCATCACTAGGAAGTGGAATCAAATCGATGGGCAGGTATGGATTAACGCCATAGACAACTTCAAAAGGAGAGTGCTTCGTTGCTATGGTTGGAGTTCGATTGTATGCAAACTCGGCATGAGCCAACTTCACATCCCAATCCTTTTGTGTCTTACTTACCAGCCCTCGCAGAATAGTGCCAAGAGTACGATTAGTGACCTCGGTTTGCCCATCAGTTTGGGGGTGATGAGAGGTACTAAACAGCAACTTCGTACCCAACTTCCTCCACAAAGTGTTCCAAAAGTAGCTTAGAAATTTTGAATCTCGATCGGACACAATCGTTCTTGGAACCCCATGTAACCGCACTATCTCTCGAAAATACAAGTCAGCCACATTCGCAGCATCGTCGGTCTTGTGACATGGTATGAAGTGAGCCATTTTGGAGAAACGATCAACCACCACCATTATAGCATCCTTACCCCGCTGTGTTCTTGGCAAAGCAACGATAAAATCCATTGAAACATCCTCCCATGGCCGATTAGGAACCGGTAATGGTTGATACAAACCTGGTTTGAATTTGCTCTTTGCGAGATGACAAGTCGTGCACTTGCTTAGCAGATTTTGAATATCTCCCAACATCTTTGGCCAGTAAAAGTGTTCGTGCAAGATTTCAAGGGTCTTTTGTGTGCCGAAGTGACCAGCTATCCCCCCACCATGTGCTTCTCGAACTAACAATTCCCGAACTGGATGTTTAGGAACACACAAGCGATTATTTCGGAAAAGGAAACCGTCTTGCAACATGTACTCTTTGAACGGACAAGCAGTACATTGTTTGAAAATCTCACCAAAATCAGCATCTTTCATGTAGTAATCCTTTAACATCTCGAAACCAATTAGCCTTACTCCAAGAGTTGTGAGCAAAGCATACCTGCGAGATAACGCATCAGCCACGATATTGCTTTTGCCCTCCTTGTATTTGGATGAGAAATGAAATGATTGAAGGAACTCGACCCATTTGGCATGTCGTGGATTAAGTTTCTGCTGCCCGTTAATATACTTCAAGGATTCATGATCGGAATGTAAAATAAAATGATTCGGCCTCAAGTAGTGACTCCAATGATCTAAGGCTCGGACAATAGCATAGAATTCCTTGTCGTATGTCGAATAATTTTAGCGAGCTCCACCCAACTTCTCGGAGAAATAAGCTATGGGACGCTTCTCTTGGACTAGAACAGCCCCTATTCCAACACCACTAGCATCGCACTCAACTTCAAATGGTTTTGTGAAATCAGGTAGTGCAAGGATTGGTGCTTCGCATAACTTTTGTTTGATCAATTCGAAAGCTCGTTGGGCTGCTGTACCCCAAATGAATGATCCCTTCTTCAAACACTCGGTAATAGGACTCACAATTGTGCTAAAATCTCGAATAAAACGACGATAAAATGAAGCTAACCCATGAAATGATCGTACCTCTGTCACGGTTGTAGGTACTGGCCAGGAGCGAATAGCTTCTACCTTAGTTTTATCCACGGACACCCCATGCTTAGAAACGACATAACCAAGAAAGATCACTTCATCAACAAGAAATGAACACTTCTCGGTCTTACCATAGAGCTTTTGAGCCCTCAATGCTTCGAAGACAGCCTTTAGATGGTGCACATGCTCATCTATGCTTCTACTGTACACAAGTATATCATCCAAATAAACAACAACGCATTTGCCAAGGAAAGGTTTGAGTACCTCGTTCATTAGTCTCATGAAAGTGCTTGGGGCATTCGTTAGCCCGAAGGGCATTACCAACCACTCATACAGACCGTGTTTGGTCTTGAATGCGGTCTTCCACTCGTCTCCCTCCTTCATTCGAATCTGATGGTACCCACTTCGCAAATCGATTTTCGAAAACACCACCGAACCATGTAACTCATCCAACATATCATCAAGTCTCGGAATGGGAAATCGATACTTGATAGTTATGTTGTTGACAGCCCTACTATCGATGCACATACGCCATGACCCACCCATCTTTCTTTGGAACTAATAAGACCGGAACAGCACACGGACTTAGGCTCTCACGCACATACCCTCGTTCCATCAACTCTTCGATTTGGCGCTGCATCTCTTTGGTTTCTTCGGGGTTACTACGATAAGCTGCCTTATTAGGCAATTGTGCACCTGGTATTAAGTCGATTTGATGCTCGATTCCTCTAATAGGTGGTAAACCACTAGGCAAATCATCGGGGAATACATCTGCAAATTCGAGGAGTAAATCATTAATACCACGATGCTCGCTTATTTGTGGTTGGGGCTGATTTATGGCTAAGAGCGCATAAACATATCCACCATTGTCGAGCACTTGTTCCACCTCTCTCTCATTAGCAAACATTGCTAAGCTTGGTTTCTTAGTCCTGCCCGAATGCATAGAACGAATAGCCTCCGGTGTCATAGGCTTCAATGTGATCTGCTTACCATTAGTCATCAAAGAATACTCATTACTCCTTCCATGGTGCGTTACATCCCTATCAAACTGCCAAGGACGACCCAACAACACATGACACACATCCATAGGAATCACGTCGCACAACATCTTGTCTTTGTAAGGACCCATTGAAAAATTCACCCTAGTCTGTTTCGAAACTTTAACTTTGCTTCCATGATCGAGCCAATGTAAAGTATACGGTTTTGGATGTGGTGTAGTTACAAGAGCAAGTTTATCAACCAACTCCGTTGCAGCAACATTGGTGCAGCTACCACCATCGACAATCACGCTACACCACTTATCATTAATCTGGCATTTCGTGTGAAAAATTTGGTCACGTTGCTCTCCCTTTATCGGTTCATTCTTCGAGTGCAACATACGTCGTAGGACCAATGAGGTATCATAAACAGGTGCCTCATAAGCTAAGGAGTCATCCTCGGCCTCCTCACCTCCATCTAACACAAACAGCCCCTCCTCCTCGATAGCCCTATCGTAGGACAACTCATCACGCAAATCCATGGCCTCTCGTAGAGTAACAACTCGTTTATTAGGGCAATCACTTCGGAAGTGACCAAACCCTTGACATTTAAAACAACGAACATTGGACAGGCTCTTTTCTTTGTTACTCGGTTCTGGTTTGTCTCGAACGAGCGTTTTTGGTGTGGTAGCAGCCGTGACTACAGTAGACACGGGCATTCCAGCCCTAGCTCCCTCGGTTCTAGGCCAAGCATTAGTCTTAGGGGTATAACTTGTGCTAGATCGATTAGCTTTCAACTGCTTCACAACTTTCAAACACAATTGGCACAACATGTCAAACGAACTATAGGGCTGTAAGTCTACGGTGTTTGCAATGTTTCTATTCAATCCCCTACAAAACCTAGCCATCTTTTGCTCCTCCAATTCATCCAACTCGCACATTAAAGCAAGTTTCTCAAATTCAGCAATGTAATTGAGTATCGACATACTACCTTGGCATAGTTCTGCAACCTTTCTATATAAATCGATCTTATGACTTTTGGGAACATACCTCTTTCTGAGTTTTCGTTTGAGATCCTCCCATGAGTTCAGTTTATCCTTCCCTTCTCTTGTTCGTTTTGCCTTGAGATTTTCGAACCAAAGTGATGCACTCTTCACCAATTTCAGAATAGCGTACTTGCATCGCTTCTCATCGGTCACATCCTTGAAATCGAACATCCTTTCAATTTTCCGTTCCCATTCCAAGTACTCCTCCGGATCTGTACTACCATCGAAGTCTGGTAGTTCCGTTATCTTAAACTCGTCGATGGACCTGGTAGTCTCATTCCGTCTTGCACCCATCATACGATTCCCTATATCTGGGTTTGCACGCAACAAGTCGCGCAACTGTTGTAATATGGTTGCATCGTCTCCCATCAACCTAGCTCTGATACCACAAATGATATAAAACGCGGAAGCAATTAACGATTGTGTCTCGAAGTTCTGAACAAACGAGTAACAACAGCAACAACAACGGTATTTAACAAATAATAGGATTGTTTGAGTGTTGTTTACGACGAAATAGCAGCAGCAATAGTCAATAATTCGTAACGATGAACAGTAACGCCGATCAACAGTAACGACGATGAACAGTACGTTGAACAGTAAATAACAAAAATAAAAGAGCGATATTTAGCTTCGAGATTCGACCTGAATTCGCAGCTAATAACGAAGGAGTTTGCAGCACAAACTACGATCGCAAATGACTTGAAGTTCGTTCTCAAATCAAAGGAATTGGTGATCAAACTGATCGGGTTTTCTGTGTTTATATTGATCGTTGAATGAAATCAAATGTAGCAGCATACAAGCCTTATATAGGCAGCTCTAGGGTTAACTAATTGATCTTCTAAAAGATCTTATTCTTGCACAATAAGATAACCTAATTCTAGGAAAGAAATAACAGAATATAAGCTAACAAAATATCAAATGCAAATAAGGAAATTACGGAAATAGCACTGCCAAGCTCAAGGGTTATTAATGATTAAGACCCCGACTCCTTGGACTGTTCATCGGCGCCAATATAGCCCAACACACAAGCATCATGAGCAGCCCCTTCTTGTACGTTGCTTGGTCCAATCGTGACCTCTTCCACAATGTTATCCTCAAACGCATCACATAGATCATAAAATACTAAATTAACAAGTAATTTAGCAATTAATTAGAGGAGTCTAATTAAGGTCTATGGACTTTCAGGGTGATGCGATCACAAGACAAAATTGGATTGGACTCAACGAGATAAGCGTTATCTTAAGACTAGGAGATGGATTTAGTTGAAATCCGTCAACCAAGGGTTCTAAGGGTAGAATTAGTCATGTATTGACTTACCATTTTTTACATAAAGGTAGCATACGATGACTATTTTTGTCTAAAGATGGGTCTTGGAATCACTTATATAATTTCGTGAGGGGTCATTATATGAGTGACTTGTTTAAAATTGTTTTACAAGTAAATTATATATTAGCAATGAATGTTTATTTTCCGTTCATATTTATTTATTCGCGCAATGACAAATATTTTGTGTGAC
>JAIUZE010037204.1:0-18569 GCA_022085475.1 Heliosperma pusillum | reverse complement strand
AATAGATCGCAAAAAGATGAATAAAGTTCATCTTGAGAAAGACGGGAAATTTGAAAAGCGAGAAAGACGATGATTTTAATATCAATACGGATAGAGGAAGGTTAGGGAAGAATAATAAGATGAACTTACGGGAATTCTATCAAGTAACGAAGAAGTTACGATGATTCAAAGATCGATATTCAAAGAGGGAAAGTTGATTTCTTAGAGAGGAAGAAAAGTGTGTTTGATTTTGTGTTGAATGAATATTAGGTTAAGGAGGGAGTAGTGTGAGTTGTGTAGGAGTAAGTCAAAGACGGTTTCAAAGTCAAGAAGGTCAAACCCGACTCAAAAGTCAAGAAAAGTCAAACTCGACTTAAGACGGGATTTTCATGGAATCTCGCAGAAATTCCAAATACGAACTCGGAAATTCTAAATTCGACTCGAAACTTAAAATTATAAATTAAAACTTAAAATTACTGAAAAGCTTTCGTAAAATATTTCTACTAGAAAAATAGGGTACATTTCCGGGTGTTACATGAAACCTTTGCAAAGATGATAGTGAAAGTCATCAGCATTTATTCTTCAAATGCCCATACTCTAAGCAGGTTTGGAGCATGATCAAAGCTTGGATTGGAATCGCAGGCAGAGGAGATGACTGCAAGGCTGAGTTGTGCTGGAGCAGCAGACAGAAGGCTAAGCACCATTGGAAAACAGGTTGGTACCAGAGCAGCATTTCTACAGTTTGCTACAAAATTTGGCATGAAAGGAATGCAAGGATATTTGGGGGGAATGAAAATATAGTTCAGCAACTTATTGCTAGCATTAAGTTTACTATAAGTGCTAGAGTATTGAGTAATTGTAAGGAACAACACTATAACCTCCTAGTGAATAGTCTCAATAGGCTTTAGTTTGTTCTTTAGCTTAGTGGTTATTCATTGTATTGATATTTTCCTCTATTTACCCTTAATGGACGAATAAAAAGAGGAATTTTCTTGCAAAACAAAAAAATTATGTAGGCAAGGAAAATTTATTAACGTGCGGAATAAATAAAATAAATTGATTATTTTGAGTTAATACCAAATTTCAACTTAATTTAGTTATTTTGTCCCGATAAAAGAAGGTGTGCTACTTTTTGTCGCCCGTGTTTTAGTTAGTGTCACCCGAATTTGGCATTGACTTTCCAATTATACCCTTATTTGTCCCATCTTTTGACTTTCTAATTCTATCTCCTCCTTGCCTCTATACTTAATAACTAAATTTCATAACTTAAAATCTACAATCATGAACGGCGGCAAATCACAAGCGATAAATAAGGTAAATTAATCGATTCAACCATACACTTTCTTCAATTTTCGTTCTTCTTTAGCAAATTTATGGTTTATGTGAATGGACTATAGAGGTCGTAAAATTCTTGACTTCAGTTGAACTTTTGGACTGTACTTTAGCCGGGGTTGCCATCTCCGCTCTCGACCGGTGACCAGGGAGATAGACGATTTGATTGTGCGTGTAAGACGAAAAACCTATGGCTATTCTTGTACAGTTCACGACATGGGCGTTGGTTGTTCGTGTTGTTTACACAAACATCCCACGGTAGTGTCATGTAGTTTACATGATGAAGCCACGGTGATGTCGTGTACTTTAAATGAACAGTCCATGGCGGCGTCGCCTGATTTACATGAGCAGTCCACGACAATCGCATAATTACCATGAAACCCTACAAAGCGATTTCTACATCCTTTAAGCTAGTCCGAGCAAGATGATAGTTCAGCGGATATGACGACAACAACATTGGCAAGTTCGTGCAAAGTAGACGACAACAGCACAACCTTGACGGTGGTCAACATGTCGTGCGACTTACACGACAAACTTGTCCTCATGTCATTCGACGAGATTGACGACCCATTACTTTATCGTGCCACAAAAACAACCACCACCACAGTGTAAGAATCATAGGTGCGCATCCGAGCCCTAACGCCCCACCACAAAATCCGAGCCCTAATCACCTATCCTCATGTCCTTATTTGAAAAGTCTATTGATCGAATACGAAACAGACGGGGGGTGAATTGAGTATTAAAACTAGCCCCACTTTTTCGATTTATATGATGTATAATTAATTACTTGATTTTATTGAGTAAAATCAACCAATTAATTAAGCAATGAATTATCCGAGTAACGAAATAAAGGAATAAAGAGGGACACAAGAGATTTTTGAAGTGGTTCATTTTCACAAATCGAAAACTATGTCCACTATTCTCGATTAATAATTCTTAGTATCTCTCTACGGATTACAAAAATTATTAACCCACTCGTATAATCAACTATGATTATAACTCAGATTGACTATCGCTAAATACTCTATACTATGTTACGTTAATAAGAAAGTACAATTTAACTCACAAAGATTCTCGTTAAAGAATAAGTAAGATTATGTGATGTACTATTATCCAATAACGTATTTCACTCGAGTGATCGACAAAGATTGATGCTTGACTTTTTTTCGAAACAAACAATAAAAATAATTAATATTTTACTCAAAGTTTGTTTAAAGACAATTTGTAAATTTCTCGGAAATGCGCATGAAAAGTCTTCTTCAATGTTTTATATCAATGGAGTATTTATAATAGAAGCATAGGAGAGGTAAACTCAAATCCTAGCTTTTTCTTTAAGAAAGATATTTATCTTTTATCTCAAAATATTATTGTGAAAGTATGTTGTAAAACCCTAATTTGATCCAAAAAGTAAAACGTGCCAAAGAGGCCGTTTTCCTCTTCTTCACGCAACCCTAGGTTGTTTTCCATATGCACGCAACCTAGGAGGCAAAAACCCTAGTTATTTCGAAACCCTAGGTGGCACAGTCATTCGGTGAGTTTATTAGGTTAACAACAAAATGAGATTAAATGTATTAGAAACCCTAGGTAGTATGACAACCCATAAGTTGTATTACTAACCAATAGAATTTCATAAATACATTAACTATATTAAACATTTGATAAATATAAAATACTCTTTTTCTTTTTAAAAAGATTTAAAAGATTTTGTTTCCAAAATCATGCATCAATTTCGTCATTCAAAGTTATAGGAGAAATAGCTATAACTTTGAACTTAGTATGTAAAGTTATAAGTGAAATAATTATAACTTTACTTACATAAAAATCACTCTAATGGAATAGTTACCAAAGGACGACCTATACTATTTAATCTTCACAAAAATATTCAGTATACTGATCAACGCTTTATCTTGATCACAAAGACCCTCCATCTTGAGTCTTGTGTTATTTGAAGTAGATCTTGCTTGAATTGTTTCTTCAATGTTATAACCAGAATAGCTATAACATTGCATATGAACTTCCAAAGTTATACCTCAAGCTCTTATAACTTTGATCTCCTTATTTGTAATTGTTGTTAGCTATGATAAGACTAAAGCACACAATTAAATGAATATAATATATCAATTAAATCAAATCTATCAATTAACCACATTATCAAATACATACACATGTCATCATGAAAACAATACCAAAGGTCCAACAAATTCCCACATTTTGATGATGACAAGTTTCTTAAGATTTGTGACTGAGTTTAGTTCCCCCTCAACATAATACTACCAAAGTTATAGTAATGTTGATCGTGAAAACATAACAAACTAGCCTAAGTTATAACTTCAAAGACTTTAAGAGATATTGGGTCTTGACAAGGAGCAAGCTTAAGCAAAGACTCAAATCATATCATTTTTCCCCTCTTGGCATCATTGAAAAGACAGGTACAAGGACATAAAATGACTAGAATAATTAACTCCGAGGCAAGAAATAGATATGCAAATACATAGTAATAAACGATTCATAAGCAAGAAAAATCAAGCAAAAAATGTTTATCAAACTACAAACCACAAAAACGATAGTTAAGTGCCAATGGGCCGAATAGAGTTCTGCCAAAATGGGCCAAATGACAATAAGAGAAGTAGTTCAAGTTTAAACAAACCAAGATGAGAAAAATTAAGGCATATTTGGAAGACAGGGTTTGGTAGGGTCGACATAACCGGGTCGCGTACGGTAGTCAATGGTGTCAAGACGATCAAAGCATTTCTTAACATGAGTGTCTTGCGCGGTGAGGCACGCATCAATGTTTCGGACCTTCATGGATAGAGCCTCTGTCGCATCATAGATGGTGTGCATCCCATCTCGCATCTCCGCACCACTCTTCACCAATTCACCTCCTTGACTTACCAAGAATTGCATCCGATCCCGCTGCCTAAGACGTTCTTGTCGGACATCCACCACATTCCTTTCAATTTTGGAAAGGTGACCATCAACCTCCGACATCCATGCCTTCAACTCGTCACTCACAACAGACACACCAAGGTCACGCTTTGAGCTAGTAGTGCCCACCAAGGTTACATTTTCCATCGTTTTTGCCATAAAATCACCAATACTCTTTTCTTGCGCATCAAGGTGCTCCATTAACTTCCCCATAACCACATCTAATTTGGATTCAAGAGATGAAAAATCAACACCAATTGGTTTATCAACAAACGAACCACCCTTTGCTTGAAATACCAACTCCGGATCCACGACCGCTATTTTCTTGAATTTTAAATAAGTGTCGTTCATCTCATCCTTAAGATTAACATCATAGCTAGCCGTGTCAATCACTCTCTTTTCCTCAAGGATCCGAGAAATCCACATCCCGTAAGGAAGGTCCAACGTCGTGTAGACCTTGTCCTCCGTCACCGAGAAACTTGTTTGGAAAATACGAGCAAAGACAACAAAATCCAAATTAACCCATTTACCCTCAAGCCAATTCCGGACAAGCATCATTTCATAGCAACTAACCTTATCATGACCACCCCGACGCGGAACCACCGTGTTCCATAAAAAGTAAAAGAAAAATTTCAATTTTGGTGAAAACTTTCCGGCCAACACACAACTTGTTAAACTAGCATTCTCATCAAAATACTTTTTGACCGCCAACTTAGCCGAATCAGATAACTCGTCCCGTGTCGTAATCGGATTTATTTCGACCCCATCATCACCGAAAACAGAGTACAAAAATCATGAATGGAGACGGAAATCTCACGGCTATTAACCGGAGCATGCAAATTTCCAGACTTTAAAGAGACGGAAGCGTAAAGTTGAATAACCTCAATAGGATAGATAGGACCCGAAATCCGAGATATGTCCTCCCATTCTTGAAATTTCAAGAAATCATTGAAAAACTTCAAAGTAGAATATTTGTCACACCAAGCTTTCGGAAAGCTTCTGCCACCGTGGATAGTGTATTTAGCATTCCGATTAGTTAATTTTCGCTCCTCCTTTATTAGCCTTAATTTATCGAGCCCGGATGCCGTAGCTTGCGGCATAAATTCGCGAAACAGAGGTCGATTAACACCGTCCGTAACTACGCCATCCTCATGTTTTTCAGACTCATGGGTAACCTTGTTCTTACCCAAGTTGAGTCGACGTCTTTTGGATCCCTCAAGAACCGTACCCGACTCCGATTGTGTCGAGGTAGGGGTTTTCTGTTTTGGGTTAGAGGTTTGTTCAAGATTTAGTGACATGCATGGATTTTGGGTGTTAGTTTTGGGTGTTGGGTTTTGTATTTGTGGGGTTTTCACGTGAAAGTGTCGTCATTTCCCCTCTTTTTTCTCTTTTTTTTGTTTTTGATTTTGATTTTGAGTAGGATAGGAAAGGAATCTAGGGTAAATATATGAGAGATATGGTAAGGGTAGGATTTGGAAATTGAAAAGATATGGTAAGATATATTTGTTGAGAACTTCGGTCAAATGCAAAGACAAGGGTAGGAATTTTGGTCAACTTAGGAAAGTGAATAAGATGGAATTTGGTAAATATGTTGCAACAGAATATACGGAAACAATCATACAATCTTGTCTTATTCTAACGAGTTATGCAGGTTCGTAAAATAAATATAACGAATTTAAGTGCTACTGATTAAACCAATTTCCAACAGCAAAATCTCAGAACGTCTTCTAGCTAACGCCTTTGTTAAAATGTCATCCCATTGATTTTCAGTACTACAAAATTCTAGTTTAATGTTGCCCTTTTCTACATGGTCGCGTAAGAAATTAAATGGTGTCTAATGTCTATATGTTTAGTATGAAAATGCTGAGCTGGGTTCTTAAAAATAATAATCGCGCTCGTATTATTACAAAATATAAGCATACAACCAACATTTACACCATAATCACATAGTTGTTACTTTAACCAAAGTAACTGAGAACATACCAGTCCGGCAGATATATACTGAGCTTTAGCGGTAGACAACGCAACAGAATTTTGCTTCTTTGAGCCCCAAGTTATAATGCATGGTCCAACAAACGTAGCAAATCCAAATGTAGTTTTTCTATCTAAAGAACATTTTGCATATTCTGCCTCTGAATATCCTAGTAGATCAAAATTACACTCAAAGGATACCATATGTATAAATTAGATGTACCAATAAAATATCTCAAGATACGTTTAACCGCAATCATATGTGGCTCTTTAGGGCACGATTAAAATCGAGCACATACACATACACTAAACATAATATCAGGTCCACTCGCAGTTAAATATAATAAAGAACCAATCATACCTCGATATGTAGTCTCATCGACACATTTACCATGTTCATCTAAGGTTAACTTTTTATCAGTTACCATAGGTGTGTCCATTGGATGAGCGTTTTCCAAACCAAACAATCTGATTAGCTCCTTGACATATTTCTGTTGGTGAATCATTATACCGTCTTTTGTTTGTTGAATCTGCAATCCTAAGAAGAATTTTAATTCTCCCATAATGCTCATTTCAAACTCTAAGCTCATTAGATCTGAAAAATACTTGCACAATTTATTATTAGTAGAACCAAAAATAATATCGTCTATATAAATTTGAGCAACAAGTAAATCAGAACCCTCGGATTTTAGAAATAGGGTTTTGTCATTAGATTGAGTATCGCTAAATACTCTATACTATCTTACGTTAATAAGAAAGTACAATATCACTCACAAAGATTCTCGTTAAAGAATAAGTAAGATTATGTGATGTACTATTATCCATTAACGTATTTCACTCGAGTGATTGAAAAAGATTGATGCTTGACTTTTTTTCGAAACAAACAATATAATAAATATTTTGCGCAAAGTTTGTTTAAAATAAATTTGTAAAATTCTCTCAAATGCACATGAAATGTCTTCTTGAATGTTTGAGATCAATGGAGTATTTTTATTAGAAGCATAGGAGAGGTGAAATCTAAACCCTAACTTTTTCTTTAAGAAAGATATTTATCTTTTATCTCAAAATATTGTTGTGAAAGTATGTTGTAAAACTCTAGTTTGATGCAAAAAGTAAAACGTGCCAAAGAGGCTGTTTTCCTCTTCTTCACGCAAACCTAGGTTGTGGTCCATATGCCCGCAACCCTAGGAGGCACAACAACTTGGTATTTCGAAACCCTATGTGGCACAACCACTAGGTGGGATTATTAGGTTAACAACAAAATGAGATATAATGTATTAGAAACCCTAGGTAGCATGACAACCCATAAGTTGTATTACTAACCAATAGAATTTCATAAATACATTAACTATATTAAACTTTGGATAAATATAAAATACTCTTTTTCTTTTTGAAAACATTTAAAAGATTTTGTTTCCAAAATCATGCATCAATTTCGTCATTCAAAGTTATAGGTGAAATAGCTATAACTTTGAACTTAGTATGTAAAGTTATAAGTGAAATAGTTATAACTTTACTTACATAAAAATCACTCTAATGGAATAGTTACCAAATGACGACCTATACTATCTAATTTTCACAAAGATCTTCAGTATACGGATCATCACTTTAGCTTGATCACAAAGACCCTCCATCTTGAGTCTTGTGTTCTTTGAAGTAGATCTTGCTTGAGTTGTTTCTTCAATGTTATAACCAGAATAGTTATAACTTTGCATATGAACTTCCAAAGTTATAACTCAAGCTCTTATAACTTTGATCTCCTTACTTGTAATTGTTGTTAGCTATAATAAGACTAAAGCACACAATTACATGCATATGATATATCAATCAAATCAAATCTATCAATTAACCACATTATCAAATACATACACTTGTCATTATCAAAACTATACCAAAGGCCCAACATTATCACTGTTCCATAAGTACGCTTTTTTTAAAATGTAAAAATTGAATTTTCGAGTATAAAATTTACATACTGATTTAGTGAATTGCGAAAGATACTACAAATTTCTACATTTTGTAGTTGAATAACCCTATGATATTAATTTTATACATAATTACAGCAGTTCAAGTAAATGAACTAAGGAATTAAGAGTGTAACTTACCTTAATCGTTGTGTTGTTGTAGTTGTTCTTGCCGTCGACGTAATGGAAGGGTTGAACAATTTTGAAATTGAAAGGTTCAATGGGGGAGGCAGGGAACGTTGATTTGGATGATGTATTAGGGTGTCGTTGTAGAAGGGGTAATTTCGTAAAGGTGTTACTTGTTTGGGTTAAATTCGTAATTTAAACGGGTGACATTAGTAATTTTCGAGCGACAAAAAGAAAATGTATAAAAGAAATATGGGTCAATTCGAATTTGAAAATAAACTATTCGGATCACTAAACCCAAAAGATAACTAAACTGGGCCATTTACATAATACGATTTGGATCATGTTAAAGGTAACATAAATTGTACATAGTACAACAATAAGCCCATCACCTATACATTCCTATACCAACTGATTTTGAACCCATTTACAGGGACCATATGTATCCAGCTTACCCTCCATTATGTCTATTTCCACTGAATTCTTACATGTTGACCAATTAGGGTCATATTAGCATGCTAACCCTTTCCTTGAAAACCACAGGCAACACCACTCCCAAGTGAACAGAGAAATTAAAAAAGACATGTCTAGTATTCTCTATAAGCTAAAGTGCAGATGCTAATCAAACACAATTAATATGATAAATTGTATGTATATGATAAAGTGCAGATGTTAATCTAACATAATTAATACATGAAAGCGTGGGTAATTTAATTACTTCATACAAACAAATCTCTTTATGCATAAGGGGATTTTAATTAGTTACAAATCGTCTTACCAATTGGCAAATTGCATATAATGTAGCCAGACTATGAGGGACAACTGTATTAATGGATGAAACAACATCATAATAACTTAAGTTAGTTACTCACATCAACCTTCGTTGCAAACAAGAGTAACAACTAGAGCTGTCAACATTGACCCGACCCGACCCGAAAACCCGACCCGCCCGACCCGGTAATTTAAGGTCAAATACCCGTTAATCTTGACCCGCGACCCGGAATGATCCGAACCCGAAATGACCCGTTATTTTTAGGGTTGAAGCCGACCCGACCCGTTCGACCCGTTGGTTCAACGATAAATGAAGAATATTATTATAATATTAATATTTTAATATTATATTCAAAAATATAAATTGAAAAATAATTATTTTAATTAAAAAAATTAGTTATATAACTTTTATAGGATTAAATAATAAAATAATTATTAAAATAACTTTAATTTTATAAATTTCTAAATATAAGTGCGATAAGTAATGAATACAAATATATTATTAATATTAAAGATTATTTAATTTTAAAGTATGATTCTCCGGCTAAAAAATGATAAAATAAAAGTCGTTCTACAGTTTTTCCTGGCCTGTATTCTGACCCTAACCCGACCCGAGACCCGTATGACCCAACCCGTATTTGACCCAACCCGTATTCGACCCGACCCGTTTGACCCGACCCGGGACCCGACTTGCCTGACCCGTTTGACAGGTCTAGTAACAACCGTAACGGTTAAAAGTTCATTGAAATAGCACTTAAGAAACAATTTCTGCTAAAACCAAGTAAACAAATGAATGGAATGAATTCAAATTATAAAACTAAAAATTCATATTACCCGATGATCATTTATTTAGTCACACTTCTCCCTTCTTTTCTATGCTTTTTTTACCGTCTTCGTACGGTTTTGCGTGCCTTTGCTTGATTTTGCATCCCGATTTCTCGCTCTCTGAATTTGCGCTTCATTTTGCCGGATTCGAGACGGAAATAAATAAATGGAAGCAAGTAAAGCGGTTTTGAAACGTAAATAGAAAAGACGAAGGAGAAGTGATGAAAAGAGGGTCTCAGCCGGCAAGCCGACTAGGAGCCCCTCCCCCTTGAGTCAACAAGAAAAGAGGGTATAAATGGCCAGACTTCCCAAGCGGGCAAACCACCAGCAGTCGGCTGGTTGGGAAGGTAAGAGAAAGAGTGAAAAGAAGAAAAAACGTCAGCGGGCTCCCAGCCGGTGTGACCACTGACAGCCGCCCCACCGGGTGTGCCCACCTGACTTTTGATGTTCGAAACATTTCTATTAGAAGACTCCTAGCCGAGAGTAGGCCACCCGCGGCAGGCCGGCCGGCAATTTATTCCGCATTTTACATGTCTTTTGTTATTTGGCCCAAGTAGTGATGTAACCTATCACTACCCCTCTCCCTTATTCATTAGAGACATCTTAGCACAAAACCCTAGATAGAGAATATTATTTCCTACTAAGCTTTAAACTTTCATAATCAAGTCTTACTCTTTCCTTAATTTTGTTTTAAGTTACATTAATTAGAGAGATTTAGCACAAATTGGGTTGTAATCAAGATATTGACGAAATTCTTCCTTATTCCAATCCAAAGTCTTATCTTTTTTCATTGTTGGTATCAATTTCTCCCTTATTTACTTCTTAGTTCATATTTATTGTTTTAATCTTGTTTTCACCATTGTTATCTTTAATATGTTGTATGTTGGTAGTTTTATCATTTCTCTAAACGTTTCTTTGTTTGTTTACAACAACATGAGTGAGTAGTTTCCTTTTCTAGGAATGAGGGGGATCTAATGTGGGTTTAAGGGGTTTAGTTTGTGTGTTGGATTGCTTGCTAGTTTCTTGGAAATTCATCTCCCTTCTCATGCGTGCAAGGTGTTTTAGGAATTGCCTAAGTGAAAGCTTGGTGTTTGTCTTGTGTTATCTTTTCTAAGGCGAAAGCATAGACTCTTAATTGCCTTGTTTTGTGTAGATTAGTGGGTTTTGCTTGATTAGAGCGAAGGGTGGATTAGACCTAATCTTGGGTTTGTTTATCACTAAAAGACGAGACTTACCTAGATACCCCTTGACACACTAGCATCGATTCGCACTGGAATTTATGTCTACCGCATTAGTGAACCCATATCTCTAGATCTCTTCCATTCTTGATAAATTTCTATGTACCTGTCTTTGTTTAGTCATTATTTGTTGTCTTTAGTTTATTTAATCACATCACCTTCCTTGTTTGGGCTAAACTAGACTATAATCTCACTAAATAAAATTACACCATCCTTGTGGTTCAACTCTAAATACTACTATTTTTAGTAAATTTGTTTGCTTGGGTTGTGCCGACTTTTCAAACCCATCAAAATACTACTATTTCCGTGTCAAAAAATGGGTTAATGAAAGTATCATTAATGGTGCTTGTAGGTTCTCCGGTCGAGGTTATTATTATGGGTTGACTAGATGTGCTAGCTCGGTTGTTGTTATGGTTGCTTAAAGTGGAACTTCAAACTCTTGCCAAATACCTATTACTCAATGTTGAGGTATCTTCCCATATGTGTGTAAGGGGCATTATCCCACATTGGTATAATATGAGTGGTGAGACTAGTTTATAAGTAAGTGGGCTACTCCTCCTAACACCAATTGGTTTTAGAATGGAAACTCACTTGCTTTTGGGCCAGTCTCATGCACCTAATTCTATATGTCCGCTGCGAATGACTCAACAAGTGGTATCAGAGCCGACGATTCGGCTTGGGACCACAAGGTGCGATGTAGTGATGGTGCTCAAGATGACGCGAAGTAGTGTCGTGGTTGCGGAGTACCACCACCGGTGCACTCTCACTCTTAGTCGACCAGAGATGCGGAGTAGCATCGTGCGGAGTAGCCTAGTTTGCTCGACACAGGGTTTTGTCAGATGCGGAGTAGCGCCAAGTGAGGGGAAGCTACAGCGCACACACATGTGAAAGGGGGAGATTGTTGAGGTCTCTTCCCATATGTGTGTGAGGGCAATTATCCCACATTGGTAGAATATGTGTGGTGAGACTAATTTATAAGTAAGTGGGCTACTCCTCCTAACAAAAATTGGTTTTAGGATGGAACCTCACTTGCTTGTGGGCCGATCTCATGCACCCAATTCTATAAGGCCGATGTAGAGGACTCAACACTCAAGGCTAAAAAAAGTCTTTTGGGGTCGGAATCAAAGAGGATTTGGTGCATGTTCCTTGTAGGAAAGCACTTAAATAAACCGTTAGTCTCGTAGCACTTAAAGCAGTAGGGAAACGCAATAACACACAAACACAGTAACACACTCAACTATTAAACAAAGTAACAAAGAAGACTAATCCTATGACTATAACAAATTAAGTAAAATCTAACGTCATGCGCGGAAACGGCGCCCTTTTTATGTTGGTATGGTGTCGAAAGCTATTATGGTTATAAAGGATATTCACGGAGTAAAGAAGGCGGCCAATACATGTCACAATGCCGCCATTCGTATTTGCCAACGCTTTATGGGTTTAACCGTTTTTGGGCGGGATGAGGCAAAAAAATTTAGAATAGTGGAGCTTGAAATTATAGTCTCCTATATTTACACTAACCCAACCGAGATCAAAATCTTTAAAGCGGATCATATGCCCCTCCATCTTCTTAAGCTAAGCAATTCACCAGGGTAAGCGACACCGGTGGTGGTGGGTGGCATCATTACTTATGTCGCCAAGGCCCTTGTCTGAAATTTGACCAATATTAGCTATATTGGCGGGGATACTTATCTTTCAAAAGACTACATCAAACACACCATGAAATGGATCAAAACGAACCCCATCGTTCCTGCTGAGTATTGGCAAATAAAAATAAATGGGAAATAGAGGAATTCTATACCACTTCCAAATGCACCAAAAATGAAAATCGTCCCCAATTCCGAGCACTGTATATTGGATCTTGAAGTGAGCGAGAAAATGATGAGATTCCGCCAACTCTTTTTTATTGGTGTGACCTAAAAATGTCCCCCCCCCCCAAAAAAAACCTTGCAATACACCGTCCCAACCTTTTCCTTCCAACGAGGCCCATTCCAATACGAGTTCTTCCAACAAGGTAGAATTTCTTCAAGTCAACAACCCCGTCCACCACACTTCCCATTGCCCGACTCGATTGTGGACTTCATGAGAAATGTTAACTTAGGTTTGGAAGTGGCGGCGGAGGACTGGCGTGACTTGCATAAGAGGCTTGATCGGATTTACTTCGATCAATCGGTGGCTCAATTACCAGTTTACGACAGGATATAGGCACCCATCTGGCCTTCATCCTCACTTTTACCTTCCCCCCGACGGGGGATATGTGAGCCAAGACAATTCCATTATTTATGGGGACTTGAGGGTGAATCAAGTTTATTATAGTGAAACCGTGTTTCCAACTCTGGCAAATCACGAGAAGGGACATGACACCCAATGGTTTGGGGCCCCACCCAATTTTAGGGTCTCGACTTCGAGTAATGCTATGACGATAGGAGAAGGGTCGATGACGGGATTTGACCTGACTTGGGAGGAGGAGTGTTTGTGAGGAATCGTTCCCTGCCGATGAGTACAGATGATCTTATCTGTGGAGATGATATTGGTGGGAATTTTGAGTCTCGTGATGAGTGCAATGAGGCAACCAAGTGCTGATGGTTGACCTTGCTCTCTTTGCCAACCCAAAATGACAAGTATGACTTCCCTTTCAATCCAAACTCTCTCATTCATGTTTATTTTTCTATGCCTTTAGATTACTGGTAACATATTTTAGATTAGTTATCCATTTAGTTGCATTCATTTAGTCTTGCATTAGAATATAATTATGTGATATATTATCACATATAGAACTTGCATTCATATAGTGTGGTTTGCATTGTACTTTCAAATATATTATATAGGATAGTTCATTGATTGAATATATAAAAAAAACCACAAAACATATTATTTCATTTTCCCAAAAATTTGAAAGATAAAAAACATGTTATTTCCTCTCAAACTAATTTGCCTCCTAGTCACATTTCACTCTTTTCTAAATATTAAGTGTTGGAGGAGTCCCAAAAATAAAAACAAGAAAAAGTTATTTCATTTTCACAAAAATTTTAAAATCCAAAAATATTCTATGTAATTTCCTTATTTCCTCCCTACATTTCGTTGCATCGAGGACGATGTAAATTTTAAGTGTGGGGAGGGAAATATCCACCTTGTGAATATTTGATATTTATTTTGTAAATTTAAGAAAATTTCCAAAAGATGTTTAAAAATCAAAAAATTTCATAGATATGCGTAGTTTAGATTGTATATATTATTTAATACTAATAATGTTGATAGAAAATAAATGTATAGCATCGAAGAAGACGCTTGGTAAAATTCTTTGCATTCTTTCTCTTTTATCCTTCCTTTTCGTTATGTACATATTGACATGGAGGAGGATGAGATATGTGATGTGGGTGCTCCCTTTGGGAGTTGTTTTGAAAATGCGTGTTGTTGTTGATATTTTGATAGGATTAGAAATTGTTTCCTTTTAGTTAGACTTGTATATACTTATTCACTCTTGCTTTCACGTAAATGTATATATGTGTGAGTTGCATTCCATACACTTTGCATGTTGTTTGTAAATAGTGCGTGGAAGGTCTAAAGTGGAGGTTCATGTCGACAATGATGATAATTTTTTAACCCATGTCATTTTCCTCTCGATAGCTCTTACCTTTTCATGACACATTGCTAAAAGCCGGAACTCTAGCTTAATGAGCAAGTTTCAACTACCTTGTGAGACCGTATTATGCCCGAGACATTATGTAGGATCGACATAGATACTCATATGTGAGGTTAGAACTTCCTTTCGGCCGGTCAATCAAACTGACCCTGTTTAGGTTTGTGAGTAGTTCTCCTTAGGTGGTGTGTCATATTAAAACGCATAAGTATGGCCCTTGGTCCTTGATTCCGTAGAAGTGTCGACGTGCATATATAATTTTGTTCAAAAAAGTAGCCTCACAATAGCCAAATAAGCCTATTTTATACCCTCGAGACATTTCCTTTTTGTTAACCCATTTGGAGCCTAGCGTTGTCATTTCTATTGCCAACAAAACAACTACATCCTATAAATATCTCACCATTAGTTGAGTAGTTCGTCATTGTAGTTCGTTTGTGGATGTAATCGTGGGTTGGAATTGACTTTCCTTGGGGTGTATAATTTAGATGTCACATGAATGTGACTGTGCTTCAATTATGAGCTATTTTGGTTTGAATAAGAAGGGGTAGAATAAATTTGCAATTGAATTTTGGTTTAAAGAGATTTGGATGATTTTTGAAAATGACAATCTTTGCCAAATTTTGTGGAAGAATTCTTTTGTATTGGTCTTGGATTAGTGAATTGGTAAAGTGTCGCCACTACTCGATCTTTAGCCCCACATTTCCTAAAAATGGTGCTTGCACAAAACCCTTTTCACTTAACCCGAGACCCATTACAACCCTATTTTCTCTCTTATGTGCATCATTTTGATATTTATGCTACAAAAATTGGATGGAGTACCACATTAGTTTGCAGGCAACCTTCTCGAGTCGAGATAGGAGAGTGATTTAGGTTAATTTTTGTCTCAAAAATCACCCCGTTCTTTCATTGAGTGAATAGCAAAACCCGTGAGAGTCGGTATTTAGGTGTCCTTTTGGTCAAAGGCTTGATATGAAGTCGAATCTTATGTTTGTCATGTAAATCTTGGAAGTATAGCTACATACTTTCCCTTACCCAGCCTAGAGTTTGTTTCGATGGCATTCGTGTTGTCAATGTTGTTTATTTGAGCTAGACTTAGGGACTTGACTCCTTGGTAAGACCTTGAGACGACATCCTCCCCTAAAGACCTCCCTTGTTCGTTTTTGAAAAATCCCGCTTGAATGAGGCAAGTGTGCATGTTTTGATTGATTCATTTCGATGCTTGACATTTTGTTTAGTGTTAAATCAAAAAAAATTAGCAAGACCTTAATTGCCTTGCAATAGGGCACTTCCCCCTCATGAAGTGTCAAATTGTGAGTTGAATGGACTTTAGATAAAGCTAAATCCAATTTGGATATTATGAATAATGTGTGCAAATTATTAGTCTTAATGCAGGGGTCTTTGATCAGTTTGGGGAATTTTGATGAGCAACTATTTAGTCATCCAATTCGGAGCATTCCCGGCTGCATATCGTTCCTGCAACTCATCCCATATCTCCTTAACGGTGACTGAGAACGCTATAGAGGCATGTAGTTTTGGATCTATAACGTTACGTAGCCACGCTTTTACCATGGAGTTGCATTGTCTCCAAGCAACGTGCTCTTCACTTTCTTCTTCGTTGTTTCCGGTTTCTGGTTCTTTGATGCTATCACCGAGAAAGCTAACTTATTCTTGGAGTCGAGCCCCATCTTTACGGCCTCTGCCCAACTGTCATAGGTTTATCCATTGAATATAGTTTGAGTAATCATAAAACTCGGACTATCCGAGGGGTGCAAGAATAAGGGAGACGAATGTGATATCGTCTTTGCTGATCCTCCTGCTTTCTTCTCATCGTCCTTAGTCATGGTGGATAGGTTTTCTTCCTTCTCTAACCTTCTCTTGATACCAAGAAAACTTGGGAAAAGTTTCTGATATTATTATTGTGTACAAATAAACGAACACACCGATGTATTTATAACATGTACATAGCTCTAAAATAAGGAAAGATAATAAAAGCTAATTATGTACGATAATATTAGGAAACTACGATATATACTATAATATTCGCAATCTTCATACGTATCATATGTTGGTCCTACTTATGCTTTTCTGTAGCACATGCACATATTTTTGATCTACTTTTGAGAGCACTAATCTATTTTAATTATACCAGTTTTGGGTAATTGATCTATAAAATTCAAACGATCGTGAAAGATTTACATGTACTATCTATCCTTTTATTTTCTTTAGTTTTATTTCCCCTTTCCTTTTGTTAGATGTGTCATTGAGGTTGCTGCTGCTGGATTTGTTTGTGATTGATGTACTGTTAGCGTCACATTGAGGACACTGTCATATTTAGGTTTAGAGGAGGACTCTTTAATTATGTTGTCTGTTTAAAAAAAAACACAAAATACATTAAATTAAATTTTTAAAAAATCCTAAAAGATGTTATTTCTTTTATTAAGCCAAGTCTTGGTGAAATCGAACTACAATGATGACAATATGCATTGCTTTTACATTTGAATCCTAAATAAGTTGTCCGTGTACATTTTTTTGACTTACTAATTTTGAGAACAAAGCTCATTGACCATATCTTGACCGTTTTTGACTTACCTTATGCTAATTAGATTGACCATTATTTTTTGTAAACCACTTAAATTTATGACGTCTATTGAGTTTCCTAGGCTAAGGACATTAATAAACTGGTCTCATTGTTAATTAGGCTTGAGTGTGGTACTCCTAATGGAATATTGTAACAACCCGGATTATTAAAACAAAAGAAATACCTTAATAATAAATAATCCATCAGAGTACAAAGATAAATAGGGTCAAGGTGGCGGAAACACCTGATCAATCCGGATTGATACTCAAATCCAAAACTAAACTAATAGATTATTAGTATTCTCAAACTAGATTAACTTCCTAAAAAGATTTATTCGCCTCGCCACAAATCTCTCCAATAAAAGCATCCAGACAAGCAGCAACCACTTTAACCTGAGAATGGGGGTCGACAATCAGTCGGGAGTAACTAGGTGCTCTCCCAGTCATCTTTACAACAGGCTAAGCATGACAACAATCCATAATAGAAATAAGTAGATCAATTGTAACATGAGAAATACCACAAGCAATTAATTGCAGTAACCAAGACAAACCTCGAACTCTGACACAACTGACATGACGACTCAACTCTAGATGAGCACAACATACCAAACAGTGTAATAAGACTGTAACACCCGGAAATGTACCCTATTTTTCTAGTAGAAATATTTTACGAAAGCTTTTCAGTAAATTTAAGTTTTAAATTAGAATTTTAATTTCCGAGTCGAATTTAGAATTTCCGAGTTCGTATTTGGAATTTCTGCGAGATTCCATGAAAATCCCGTCTTAAGGCGAGTTTGACTTTTCTTGACTTTTGAGTCGGGTTTGACTTTCTTGACTTTGAAACCGTCTTTGACTTTTTCCTACACAACTCACTCTACTCCCTCCCTTAACCTAATTTTTCATTCATCACAAAATCAAACACAAAACCCTTTCTTCTACCGTAAGAAACTTTCCCTCTTTGATATCGATCTTAGAATTGTCGTAACTTCTTCGTTCTTTGATAGAATTTACGTAAGTTCGTCTTATTCTTCTTCCCTAACCTTCCTCTATCCGTATTGATATTAAAATTATCGTCTTTCTCGCTTTTCAAGCATTCCGTCATTCTCAAGATGAACTTTATTCATCTTTTTACGATCTATTTGTAGGTGGCGACCTCCAAGATCCCGACAAAGACTATTTCCTTATAGAAGAGGAGCTTGACGATTAGTAGAGACGCATAAA
>JAIUZE010037195.1:0-10243 GCA_022085475.1 Heliosperma pusillum | reverse complement strand
ATCCGTGAACGCATTTTAATCATACTTGCCATGTACACGATGCTAGTGCGTTTCATTTACCGTGAGATTGTCGTCTTTGAGTCGTCGTTCTTTGAATGCGTGATTTCATGATATTATTCATGGTCATTGCATGATTGGACACCGTCAATGTCTTGGTTCGTGAATGGATGATAATATGTTGGATATTTTGTGATCATCGCATGACTTGACTTGGTTTGTCTGTCGAGTCTCAATCTTATCAATCTTATACCGCTAACGGTGAGATGCAAGCCCTAGTGAGCGTATTCGGTTGCCTAAGAGTGTCTTCCCCGAGTCTTTGAATAACATGATGGTTACGGATTTGATTTCCACATGATCTTATCATTATTTATCGAATTGCCTATCTATTCTTATCGTAACTCACATGGATATCTATATATGCATGATTTCACTTTTGTATTTCCTTATATGTACGTTTAAGGTGATATGGCTGGGAGAACCCGGAGTTACTCCCCACTGATTGTGGCGTTCATGTTTTTCATGAATGAACAGGTTGCTTGCATGGATGGCTTTTTGCTTATGCTATTTTGGGTTCGGGTGTGAGCTAGCGGGCGTTGTCCCTGGATGAAACACCTCTAGACGTCGTTTAGCTAGTTGCTAATTCTATATCGAAAATACCCCATCTATTTTGAAAATACCCCATCTATTTCAAAAATACCCCATCTATTTCGAAAATACCCCATCTATTTTGTAAGATCACTTTTACTTGTTAACCTTTTGGAGACTCCGTCTCTTTGTTATTTTCCGCATTTGGTGTGGTATAATTCGTACTCTAGTTTGTAATATATGACACTCCTCGTATTTTTTCCTTGCATGTATAAAAGTTTTTAAAACTTCATATTTCCGCAATATAATTCACATGCTTGTATGTTTTATCTTTCCGCATTCGCGAGGGTTGTCACAGTATAGGTAGTAGTCGGATCTGTTTTTCAAGCGATTTGCGTAATTTAAGATGACGGGTCGATAAAGTTACAAATATCCTAGATATTCGTATTAGTTTAATCGAAAGAATTAAAAGATCTAAAGTGAGTGGAAAAAGATCACATGGGGCGTGTGACTCATGCCAAAGTCGGGTTTCGGGTTTGTTTCGGGATTTAAGTTGACTCGGGAATAGTTAAATGACGTTCGGGGTTAAACCGTAAAACCTTTTTTTAAATTCCGAATAAATTCAAAATAATTATATTAAATTATCATAAATTCAAATAAATCTTAATAAAAATAAAATAAATTTATTATTTTTCAAATATAATTTCGGTCTTTCAAATTACGGGGTGAGTCGGAAAAGTCAACGAAAGTCAAAGTTGACTTAAAAGTCAAGAAAAGTCAAAGACGACTCAAAAGTCCAGAAAAGTCAAAGACGACTTAAAAGTCAAGAAAAGTCAAAGATGACTTAAGACGGGATTCTCATGGAATCTCGCGGAAATTCCAAATACGAACTCGGAAATTCCAAATTCGACTGGAAACAATATTTTCTAAATTAAAACTTAATTTGCTGAAAAGTATCCGTAAAATATTTTCACTAGAAAAATAGGGTATATTTCGGGTTGTTACACCCTTTCTTACCATACTTACCAACTTCATGGCGGAAATCAAAGACACACCTTTTCGGGGATGGGATCCCTTATAGGTTATTCTAACTCCTAAAGGACTCTTTAAATAAATCTTTTGATCACGACACTCGAACCTAGCATGGTACAATGCTAACCAATCAATACCTAGAATTATATCGAACTCTCCTAGGGGAAACTTAAGGAGGTTAGCGGGAAAGATAGAACCCGCAATAGATATTGGGACATTAGGATATAGAGTAGAACAAGACGTGATATCTCCGGATGGTAAGGATATGGGAGTATCCTCACTAGATGTAGGCTTGATAGATAATTTATTAACATAAGTCGAAGACACAAAAGACATAGAAGCACCGGTATCAAATAGAATAAGACACGGTTGCTCTAAGATTGAGAACATACCCGTAATGATCTCTGGATAAGCATCGGCTTCGGCACGGCTCATAACAAAGATAGAACCCTTAGGTTTAGCAGGAGGAGGGGGCAACTTTCGATCGGGGCAATCATCATAACGGTGACCACTCTTTTGGCAAAAGAAGCACACATAAGGTCGGTTGTAACATGCCACACTGGGGTGATGTGGTTGTCTACAACGGTTACATTGACGACCTTGAGGTTGAGCTTGAGGAGCATAAGGCCTATGAGCCACATTAGAAGTAGCTCGGGGAATGAAAGGAGCAGGAGCTCTTGTGTTTGCATTTGAAAGAGGATTAAATCTCCTCTTGTTAGCATAAGAGTTAGAAGGAGACGGAATAAACGGTCTCTTCCCAAATACATTCGGCCTAGGAGTGAAAGAAGGAGAGAGATTATTCATCAAAGCTTCATCCCTAATAGCCTTCATGGAATTCTCGGCCCACAAAGCATCATCATATAGATCCCTAAAGGAAGTATTATTCCTCCTCACTTTACTTTGAAGAACGTCACTCAACTTGTTGCGGTAATAGAAAGCTCGGTCCTCGTCATCTCGGATAAGCCTTGGTGCAAAATGAGCAAGCTTGTTGAACTCCGTAGTAAAGTCTTGCGCGGATAAGTTACCTTGCTTAAAGTCAATGAACTCCTTGAGCCTTTGTTGCTTAAGCTCTTTAGGATAGAATCTACCTTCCAGTAGAGCTTTGAAACAAGCCCAATTGAAGTCATCTTCAAGAGTAGCGGTGGCACTAGTGATAGCCCACCAATTATCAGCTTCCCTTACAAGGAAGTGCTTTGCGATCCTCACCTTGTCCTCTTCACGGACTTGGTATAGATCAAACTGCTTCTCCATCTCACGGAACCATTCTGATAGCTCCGTAGGGTCCGGCTCTCCACCGTAGGGTATAATCTTACTCCTAGCTATTTGACCTGCTATCCAAGCGTAGCCTCTCTGATGGTTATCTTCCCTTCGAGGGGAAACTTTATTGGCTTGAGCTAAAGCCGCATCTTGTTGATTTTTCAACACTTGAGTGAGAGCTTCCAACATAACGTTCTCAACTAGTCGAGGTCTAACCATCTTCATAAGAAACAAAAACAAATTAAGTTACTCCTATCAATTAGCATAAACAGATAGACTACCAAGTAAAGTCCTTAACTTCTACCCATCTCTCATTTATTAGTTCAAGGTCAAGTAGTTTAAGTTTAGGGTTCACGTGTGTGCATCGGGAGCGATAAAGCTCTGATACCAACTGTGACAACCCTCGCGAATGCGGAAAATAAAACATACAAGCAAGTGAATTATATAGCGGAAATATGAAGTTTTTAAAACTTTTATACATGCAAGAAGAAGTATACGAGGAGTGTCAAATATTACAAACTAAAGTATGAAATACAACAAAGAGACGAAGTCTCTCAAAATGTTATAAATGTCAAAGTATTTAGCAAACTAGCTAAAATCGTCTAGAGGTGTTTCAATCCAGGGACAACGCCCGCTAGCTCACACCCGAACCCACAATACCAAGCAAAAAGCCATCCATGCAAGCAACCTGTTCATCTATGAAAAACATGAACGCCACAATCAGTGGGGAGTAACCCCGGGTTCTCCCAGCCATATCACATTAAACGTACATAAAAGGAAATACAAAAGGAGAAGCATGCGTATATAGATATACATGTGAAATACGATAAGGTTAGATAGGCAATTCAATATATAATGATAAGAGCATATGGAATACAAATCCGAATCCATCATGTTATACAAAGACTCGAGAAAGACAGTCTTAGGCAACCGAATACGCTCACTAGGGATTGTATCTCACCGTTAGCGGTATAAGTTTGATAAGATTGAGACTCGACAAACAAACCATGCCAAGTCATGTGAAGATCATAAGTAATCCATCATATAATCACCCATTCAAACGTACCATTACAATGACGACCTCTCTCACGGTAAATGAAACGCACTAGCACCGTGTACATGGCAAGTATGATTAAATGGCCCACGAGATAACCATTTCCCTGAACGCATACACGATTCAATTCATTTCGTATATGTGGACTAATTTCCTCCCGGTAGGACGACGATAATAATACGGTCCTATTCTAAATCTGGCCAGACTCCCGAAATCGCATTTTCCGGTTCGACATGCGATAAACATTTCGCATCCAAGACTCGGTCAATCATAGACGCCGATTACCCCAAATTCAGTCGATATAATTCACGAAAGAGGAGGAAAAGAGCACAAGCCTCATAACAAGCGGTACGCTACATGCAAATAACACCACCTCGCAAGTACACAACATTTGACGGCCGGGTCGATCAACGCAAAGCGTTCGCCTCTTAACAACGTCGTCGTATGCCCACTAACACATGCAATTAAGCAGTAGGATACATCCCCGTTCCGACATTCCAGCCTTACGAACGTGGAGGTAGCCAAGGGAATGAGAGTACAAAGCACATCACAAAATAGTGCTCAAACCGTAACATTTGTAAAAACCGACTCAAAGTGGGACATACTAAAAACCGTCACAAAACATGCGATACAAGCGAATGAAATATCATATATTCAAAACATTAATATTTAAAGTCATTACGTAAATTTATACGCTAAATGAACCATCGGAGATATTATAAACAAAAACATAAAAGAGAAATTCAAACACTTTCCACCAGGTGCCAGCCGGTCAGGTGGACCGGCTGCCGGCTACCTGGCTGGTACCATATGACATACAAAAAACTAACATGAAAGAGCAGCGTGTCCCAGCCGGTCAATGGGACCGGCTGCCGGCTACCCGGCTGGGACAAAGGGTATTATTAAAAACCAAGTCAAATATGGTGTGTCTCAGCCGGTCGGCTGACCGGTAGCCGACCGGCTGAGACCAATTTCATGCATCAATTAATACGTAACACTCAAAAATATACAGCCACTGCCCCAGCCGGTAGGCTGACCGGCTGCCGGTCGGCCGGCTGGGGTCAACATCACAAGAAAATGACATATTTCATCAAGTATCAATATTTAACAACAATCATCTATCATCATAATTTATCAATTCTCATATGAATTCTCAACAAACAACAAGTATCATCATCAACACAATTTCTAAGCTTACCAATCATATTCTAAATACGATTCCTAACATAGAAAACACATAAAACACGTAAATGATATCGAGTAACCCTTCACCGTTACCTTTATGCGTCTTCACTCCGCGTCAAGGTCCTTTTCAATCAAGAAGTAGTCTTTGTCGGGATCTTGGAGGTCACCACCTACAAATAGTTAATAAAAGATGAATATAATTCACCTTGAGAAAGACGGAAAGTTTGAAAAGCGAGAAAGACGGTAATTTTACTATCAATACGGATAGAGGAAGATAAAAGGGGAAGAATAAGACAAACTTACGTGAATTTGAGCGAGAAATGAGAGAGTTATGACGATTATAAGACGGATCAAAAATGGAAGCTAGGTTTTCTTTGGGTTTTCTTAGTGAGGAAGAAAGAGTTGAGTTGTGTGAGTGAGTGAAATAGGTTATGAGGGAGTATGAGGGAAGTAAGTGGAAAAAAGTCAAGAAAAGTCAAAGACGCCTTAAGACGTGATTCACTTGAAATCTCGCGTAAAATCCAAATACGAACTCGGAAATTCTAAATTCGACACGGGAAATTAAATTCTAAACTAAAACTAAATTTCGCTGAAAAGTATCCGTAAAATATTTTTACTATTAAAATAGGGTACATTTGCGGGTGTTACACAGTATGTCCAACATAAACTTCATATGTTTACATGTTATATAATTGATAAAGTAAAATTGATAATTTGCGCTTAAAACCAAACAGATTGTTGTAGAGAAGATGATAGATATAAACCACGATGATGAGGATGATGGTGAGATGAAGAAATATAAGGCATAAGTCTTCAGTACATGGGATATGTCGTCAGGGATTTATGATGAACCACTAAATTTGAATGCTGAAATGGTAAGAAATTTAAAATACTTTCAATTGTGATATTGCATTGTATTTAGTATGATATTGTTTATAGTACCATGTGGTATTGATTTTTTTTTTTAAAATAAAATTGTAGGTGTTCGTACCTTTACTTTATGAACACCACAACTTCTGCGTGTGTATTGACTTTGTGAGGGAAAAATTGTTTTACCTGGACAATAGATGTTATGATGATTTTAATGAAACGGCGTTTGCATGCATTACTGATGTTGTTGTAAGTTCAAGATTTAAAATAAAAGTAATAATTTATCATCTCGTTAGATAATCATGAAATTGACTAGTTGTTTACTTAAAATACAAAAAGGCAAATACATATGCCGAGTACCTTGTCAGCAAAGGCACTAAAAATGTTGAAAAGGTAAAGGAATTCATGATGATAAATGTGCCCTTTGATTGGCAAACTCGGGAGCAGGCCCTGGACTGTGGAGTATTCATGATGTTACACATGATGTTTTTTTATGGTGATATTTTTGATTGTGAATTATACAACGTCCAGAAGAGAGACTTATATAGGGGAGAGGTAGCAGCGACACTCATCTTGAGTGATTTTAATGGAGATAGGAGTGAGGTTCTAGAGAGGGTAACAAGACATAATGAGATGAAAGGTAACTTGTTGCCTAAATTGCTGTCAAAAAGAGAAAGAATCAAAAAGAAAAAGACGAAAGGAAGAGCTGGGAAAAGGAATGTTCAGACCCTAGATTCGAAAATCAAAGGTTACAATTTTCAACTCGACCTTGTATGATAACATCAATTTATAATGAATACACTATATATTGAATAACGTAATCTATTTTCTAGACATGGTGGAAGATGGTTCTGCCAGTGTCGTGGGCAGCAGTAGGCGGGGAAAGTCAGATGGGCTTGGATGCACGTTCAACTGTTGTATGGCAGATGATAAAGTACTTCTTGTTTCAAAGTTTATGAGGGCTAACCAAGCACTCTTTGCAAAAATGTTGAGTACCAGGAAAGAAGTGCTAGACTACTGCCTATTGGACGACCACAATTTATCATTAGAGTATGATTTTTCTACATCTCTGACAGGATTGAAAAAATTATAGTATATTTTTGTTTGTGATACTTATTGGTTAGTGTTGTGATACTATGTTTAGAAAGGTGTGATATTGTTATGACAAGACATTATTACTCCATCCTAGTTTACTCTAGTTGTTTGGTCCATTCTAGTTTTCTTAATGTTTGAATTTTGTTATTTATTTATGTTTGCAACAGCGAGGTTGTTGTCGTCTTTGGCGATGGTCGATCACTTACCAGAGGGGATATTTTGTCCATGCGTCCAACTGTGCCTGTCAATATTGCCGTGATTGAATGTTGGGCACTTATTTTGAACCACATTGAGCACACAAAAAAAAGTGAAACAAGTTGAATTTTTTTTTTGAAATGGGCACATGGTAAGACATTCTATTGAGTTTTATGTATACATATTCACACTTCAGAAAGGAGGAATAACTCAGCTAAAAAAAACAACTTGTTACGTTTTTTTATACAACAGGATGTTATACACAGTTTGATTGAACAAGAAGGAAAAGGGGATGAAAACAAGGAACAGAATCTACAAAACCTTTTTGACACATGGGATGAATTTGTATCAAAGAACACAGTTCCCTGCAACTGGAAAGCATATCTTATTTTTGTGCCGATGGTATGGGAAGATCATTATTTATGTGTTTGTATAAATTTCACTAACGAAATGGTTGAAGTGCTGGACAATAAAAAGTATGACCAATGGGAGGAAACAATTATATACAAGGCTGCAGATTTATTGGTATGGTTTACTGATACTTCTGACTTGGTTATGAAATTATCACAGACAGTATGTTGAGTAATTGTTTGATTATGAAATTGTCAGTAATCGTTTCGTTTAATTTTGTAGGCTAGTCATATGAGTGACTACTTGGAAGGTAAGGGTGATGAAAGAGCAGTAGAGTTAGTTGGATTTTCAGTAGTGCACATCAAATTCAATTGGCAAACTTATGAGGAAAACAATATCGAATCTGGAAATTTCTTAATGATGCACATGATTCAGTATGAGGGAGATCTTTTTGAGGCTGGCCTGAAGTCGAAAGTGTATTGTAATACCCGCAAATGTACCCTATTTTATCATAAAAATATCATACGGATATTAGTTAGCGTAATTTTAAATTTAGTTTAGAACTTAGTTTCCCGTGTCTAATTTATCAAATCTGAGTTCGTATTCGGACTCTACTCGGAATTCCGTGTGGGTTACGCCTTAAGCCACACTCATTTTTCCACTCACCCTTTACAACCCTTACTTCCTCATTTTCCACTCACCTTCTTCCCCACCAAACAACCAAAATCCTAACCACCATATGTGGATCAACTCAAGCTTCTCACAAGTCATCCATTCCTCACTCAAATCCCTTGATTTTCATCATAATCTTCCCTTCTTATCATCCTCTACCTTGTGTGGTAATAAACTTACCGTCTTTTTCATTTTTAATTTTTCCGCCTTTCTCAAAGGTGAATTGTATTCATCTTTTGGTGTCTTTGTGTAGGTGGAGACCTTCAAGACCCGGACAAAGATTACTACCTCGTGGAGGAAGACTTAGAGGACGATTGAAGACGCACAAAGGTAACGATGAAGGGTTACTCGATATCAATAGGTGTATTAAATGCTTTAATTGACGTTACCCAACGTTAAGTGACGATTATTATGCATTTAATGTAGTTTAATGTAAGTAAATGTGATTGGAATTGGATGAGTAGCCTTAGAATTTATGTTGGTTGATGATTGTTGATAATTGTTTATGATTGTTAATGATGATTGTTGAATTTCGTGTGATGTTAGTCCCAGCCGGCGGACCGCCTGGGAGTGCGGCTGAAGTGAAATTAGTATTTCGAGGATTTTTGGTATTGTGTAAGTCTTAGCCGGCCGACCGGCTGCCGGTCGGCCGACCGCCCGGCTGGGAGATCCCCTCTCTTTTCTCTTTTTCTCATTTGGCATGTGTTCCCCAGCCGGGTAGCTGGCGGCCGGTCCCCTTGACTGGCTGGGACATCCCTGTATTTTTAGTGATGTTTGATTGTTCGTGAAGTGCCAGCCGGGTAGCCGGCGGCCGGTCCCCTTGACCGGCTGGCACTCCCTGAATTCCTTTTCCATTTCTTTCCTTATACTCTCACTTATAATAGTTTGTACGGTTCGTTTATCGTATAAATTTACGTAAGAGCATTAAATATTCAGGTTTAGAATAGATGATATCCCACACGCTTATATCGCATGTTTTGTGACGGTTTTTATGTCCCCCTTTGAGTCGGTTCTACCTATGTTTTGATTTGAGCACTAATCATTGAGTGTTATGAACTCTCATTCTCCGGCTATACCTCCTTGCTCGTTAGACTGGAATGTCGGAACGAGGAGGTGTATCCTTATTCCTTTTATGCATGTGTTAGTGGGGATATGACGACGTTGTTGGGAGGAGAACGCAATGCATTGATCGACCCAGCCGTCAAATGTCGTATCTTTGCATGGTGGTGTCATTGCATGTAGCGTACCGCTTGATTATGATTCTTGTGCTCTTTCCGCCTCTTTCGTGTAGTTGTGAGCGAATTTGGGGTACTCGGCTTCTGTGTTTGACCGATTCTTGGATGCGAAATGTGTATCGCATGTCGAATCGGAACATGTTTATTTCGAGAGTTTGGCTAGGTTTAGACTAGGACCGTATTATTATCGTCGTCCTATTGGGAGGAAATGAGTCTTTCATATACGAAACGTTTATCGTTTATGGTTCAGGGAAATATTTATCCCGTGGACGTGTATTGATCATACTTGCCATGTACATGGTGCTAGTGCGTGCCATTAACCGTGAGAGATTATGTTACCATATTCGTATGTTTGGATGGATGTTTATATGTTACTTATTTGTGACCGTTGGATGACTTGGCATGGTTTATATGTCGAGTCTCTATCTTATCAAGTATATGCCACTAACGGTGAGATGTAAGCCTTTGTGAGTATATAGTTGCCTAAGAGTGTCTTCCCCGAAACTGTCTATAATCTGATGCTTACAGTTTTGTACTTCATGCGCCTATATCTTAATATATTGAAATGCTTATTTATACTTCTCGAAATTCGCATATATATATATATACATATATATATATATATGTATATATATACATATATATATATATGTATATATATACATATATATATATATGTATATATATACATATATATATATACATATATATA